>DWNR01004803.1:0-10605 GCA_018250455.1 Polygonus leo
GGGCTTTTATTTTCCCGCTAACGTGGTTCACGGTTAGAAAATAAAACAGCTCTCTCATAGATTCCTGGAATTGAGTAGGTACTATTAC
Source organism: Polygonus leo (assembly GCA_018250455.1). Lineage (NCBI taxonomy): Eukaryota > Metazoa > Arthropoda > Insecta > Lepidoptera > Hesperiidae > Polygonus > Polygonus leo. The sequence continues at coordinate 89 of DWNR01004803.1, forward strand.
GCTACACAATATTACTGCAATGTAAAACAAAATCATGCTTATATAATACGATAGAAATGCACTATTTTTTGTTGTTGCCAAAGTAAAGTTTGTATTTACCTAACACATTATTTAGTTGCCTTTAAAATATGAAGAAAACGATCAAGAAAAATATATGTATACTGGATGTATGCGTGAACTGAAGGTTTGATAGTTTGAGTATTAGAGTCAGCATTGTACGCACACACATACATACCTATTTTAAGTTTTGATTAACTTCGGCTAACACTGGTGTTTTATTTGAATTGTGAGACATATTCATTTGATTACTTAAAACAAAACAAAGAAACGGTTTAATAATACTTAGCTAGTGCAACCGGGAGTAGCAACGCATTGTGACCTGCCTAGAAAAGGATTAATGTTTGATTGTCCTCGATATTCCTTTTAATAATTAGCAAAGAATGGCCATTTTTACTTCCATTAACATCCATTCTTCCATTACATCTTGTATGCTATGTCATAATAAAACTTTGAAATTATGCGCATAAAACTAATCGAATACATCATATGAAGAGCCGAAGTCTCGTAGAAGTACCTTGAATTTCAATTTGCGTCGGGTGGAAAGCAAATATAGGCTGCAAACTTTGGCCACGTAGAAACAACTAATATATGCTCCCAGCGCGAACAAGCACACAACCTATCGTGAAAAACTTATGATATACAGATGTGTTAATAGCTTAGTGGTTGAGAATCCGAGTGTTCAGGTCTGTGTTCGATTCCTAGCACTTAATTATCACTGGCTTTCGGTGAAGGAAACATCGTGAGGAAGCCTACACGCCTATGAGATTGTAAGAAAAAATCTCAAGGGTTATGTCAAGTCTAAGAATTCGCACTTGGCCAGCGCGGTGGATACTAATCGGTCGTGATGATACTATTAAAAATATTTTTATTTATGCAGATTTATTATTATTATTCTCCCCTAATGCTGTTTATATCACCTAGTTTTATCATATAAATTATAAATTAGTATTGTTTATATAATATGTTAGGTCAATCAACCTTTGCAAGTCAACTAGGAGAGAATACTTAAGTCCAACTTTTTATGTACATTTGCTGTAATGTAAAAAGCTATTATAAATTATTATTAGCTTTAACTTGTTTCAGAAGTTATGTTTTTAAAAAACATAACTTCCTCTTTAAGCCCGTCAAGAATGACTGTTGATTGGCAAAGTCGCTACAATATACAAAGTTTTTAAACAACTAAGAAATTTCTATAATTATAGTTTTAAAATGATCACAAAATATCTATGTTTCAGAGCAATTGACTTAACCGTCTCGTTGATACATGATGGATGATGAAGTAATCGAAACAAAATGCACACAACATAATCGAGTTAGATTCAAATCTATCCGCACTTTCAAAAAAGGTTACCATTATTAAATCAGTGGAACCGGGCGCCATGTCGGAAGTTCCACTGCCAGTGAATATGGAAGAGCCGAAATATAGGGAGGATATCGCCGGCCGTTCATGCTTCGCCTCGTTGGTGACAAATACTTTGGTTTCCCAGTGAATTAGTTGAGCCATCCACGAATTCTACAATTATTGTTTACAGATTAGGCGGAATCAAAATGTTTAAGTATTTAAGAGCAAAAAAGTTATACGTTAGTTGGATGGTGGTCGAATTTGATGCACACTTGGAAGATTATCTATCTTAGAATTTTCATTGTTTTCATATTTTTTAAAATATCAATAATCTAATACCCTTTAACGTAATTTTAATATGATAGATAAATAGGAACATTGTTCCTAGATTAAATCCCAACATAGTGCACAGCGGCTTACATATAGATGATTCTAGAATTTCCAGTTACCTACATAAAATATTAGGAAAATTCGCATAGCTATACTGTTCCTAAATAGTGAATACATTTACCAACTTAGAAAGTAAGTCTGGATTAAACGAGAAACAGAACAATTCGCAGTGCTACAAAATGAAATGTTCTTTTAACGCTAGCGGAAGCTATGTGCAGTTTAAAACGCATTTTGTATTCAAATATCTGTACATTTTTATTTCATTTTATGTACGACTACTCCGTTATTTTTTGTTTAAAATAGTTAACGGATATTTAGCCAAAAAATGCTATTTACAGCCGCTAGTAGATACTTTTACTTGCCCTTGCCTTTTTTATCTAAGGCCCATTTAAGGCCCATTAGAAAAACCACTTTATAGTTCCAAATATTTTTTTAACAATATTGGAACGTATAATTCCATAAAATTCGTTTGTTACATACATAGGTCAGTGTTATCTAAACCTACAAATATGTAAAAAAAATCACAAGAACTATAAATTTACAGTAAATATGATTGATTTTCGAATCATGGAAAACTATAGTATATTACACTGCATGTACCAGCATATCATTTTAGCGCGAGTTATTAAAACTTCATAGTATACATTTACGACAACGATAAAGTACAATTCAATATATGTGCTCTCAATGTAATGAATAGTCTGATATAATAACGCTAAGTTACTTTATTTTTATACAAATTATGACACATCATGTGGAACTAGACGTAGAACTTTAAATTATACTTTTGACTCCATTCCTTGTCCTACAAAATGAAACGTTCTGTTAACGCCGGCTCAAGCTACGCGAAGTTTAACACGCGTTTTGTATTCAAATAGCAGCACATTGTTATTCTTCAAAATTTTATTTTAGATACAAATATTTTCACTAAAATTATGTCTTGTTAGATCTTGTCATTTTAGTTGAATTGCTTTTAGCACGATAAAATTTCCTTTCGCAACAAAACCTTGCCAATTTATATGTTTAATATTTTTTTTTATTTTGATCTCATTTAGAACTAAAGTTTAGAACGAGTAGGATGAAAAGTTAATTTCTATTTATTATTTCATAACACTTACTTCTCGACACAGACCCCTTGGACATGCGTAAATATACAGAAGGCAACCAGACCAATAGCAGAATATTAAGAACAACAAACAGAATTTAACCAAACAGAGACACTGAAATGAAAAATTATATGCAATATTAATTTATTTTTCAACAATTATTACATTTATTACCCAAGTACCACCATTACCTAAGTAAATTGTTACAGGTATCAGTACGAAATCAAGCCAAATTTTTTCTACATCTTCTACCTATCGTTTCATAAATATGACATTATTTATCATTGATTATGATTTTTTCCTTGCAAAAAACATTTTTTAAAAAGGTCAAACAACTCTTAAATCATATAATTATGACATTGTAGTTAAATAAGGGAAATAGTAATGTCCACATTATTACAATGTAATAACCACAGATATAGTGGTTATAACGATTGAATACACATTACATTGACATACCTAAGTTTGATCACAGTTGCATTGCTACCCTTGAGTACTAAGATGTTCGCCTCATGTATAGCCGGCAACCACACCTTGAAACACAATAAATTACTTCACGGAGGATTCGCCACCTCACCGGTGGAACTACATGAATACATGGCGATTTTGTTCAGTTATCAAGTTTACATTACCTTAACATTACTATTAAAATTCCTTTCCCATTTGTGTGCATACGCCCATATATGCCACACTTGAACTATGGGAACCAGGACAGCTAACTGGCTTAGAATGGACTCCCCTTTAGGATCCAAAGTATCCGTAAATATATGAATAGGAAACACCGAGAGAATATCCAGATAAAAACCCACAGTAGCCATTTTCTCCTCAGCTATTTCCCGCAGTGTTTCTTTCCTAACGTTCTGCAAGTCAAATTAAGAGCTTGTGATATTAAATTTGAAGAGAAAACTTGAGAACTCCCGCGCCAAATGTATAACATTAATTCTGCTATTCTAGTTGAACATTGTTATGAATTTCATGAAGATTCACTTGTTTGTTTGGATTGTATATATGGATGGAAAAAATATGTAATTTGATTATTATCAGTGAGGACCTAGTGGTTGTAGCCATGGGATTCAACCTCTCATACTGAGAAACGTGTTACTGATAATGTGTGTTAAAATTTAATTACCCCATGATCATTCGCTGAAAAGGAAGGAAAAATAGAGTAAACTAACACGCCTGAGAGTCTGTTCAAAAAACATTTCGACGTGTGTAAAGTCTACACATTCGCACTTGATCAGTGTGGTGAACTCAATTAACTAAGTCCTTCTCATTGTGAGAGGAGAGCCGTGGCCAGAAAGGAAACATTAAGGGATTGTGATGACTTTTTGTTTTATTGTGTAAAGATAGCAAACGAGCTTGCAGTCCACCTAATGGTAAGTAGCCACTGCCGCCCATGGACATCAGTAATCTTCCTCAAGTACGATTGAGCCATACCTAAGTTTGATCACAGATGCGTTGCTACCCCTGAGGACTAAGATGTTCATGTATAAATAGCGGGAACCAGTAACTACTAAAAACTGACTAGAATAATGCAGCTTGAATGTTAGTTCTATTATTACGTATTAGTAATTTAGTTTAATAATAGTGGTGTTATTACTATTCACATCACACCTATGTTGCTTCTCCCGAAGGCTGAAATCTTCTAACGATCGTCTCTTGTTTAAGTGAAAGCGGCACTCATATTTTTTAAAGTCTGATGTTGTTTGTTTTTTATTGTTTTCAATACAATCATTACTTTTGACGACCCGCGTGGCGCAGCGGCCACCATACCGGTCTGCCGCGCAGAGGGTTCCGGGTTCGATTCCCGGCCAGATAGAAATTTAAATGATGAATTAAGATTTCTGTTCTGGGTCTGGGTGTTTGTGCGTCTTGTGTGTGTCCATGGCACCCACGACACAGGGAATCCTAGTGTGGGGCTATGAGTGTATAAGGTGTTATTTATTTATTATTACAATTTATTCCATTGGTAAAAGACTTACCTTGTTCACAATAGCCGTTGTAAGCTGTATATAAATATTTAGCAATAATCCCGCTGTCATAATTGTTCCAAAGACTTTCTCCCAGTCAGAACTATTGGATTCAATGGCCACGTGGGGCGATATTATACAAACGTAGAGAACGGTGATAAAATGAACAAAATCGAACATGTACGTCTGAAAAATAAATATTGATTTTGACCTTGACCAGAGCGGCTTAATATTGTAAAGCAGAAAATCCATACTTTACTATTATAAATTTAAGTTTGTTTGTTACGCTTTCACGCGAAAACTACTGAACCAACTGTAATGAAATTCGGTACATAAAAAGAATGAACCTTAGGAAAGGGTAAAGGATAGTTTGAATCGCCAAAAATAGGCTTACAGAGGTTGAATAAGGGATGAAAATTCGTATTGAAGTTTTGCCATCGACAAAGACAAAAACATGAAACTTTGTATTCAGACATTGGATAAATATGTGTACTAAAGTTTTTGATATTTCGACTCCGACGATGCAAAAAATATGATTTCCCGTAGCAAAGTGTTTTGGCCTCTGCTGTGAAGGGCTATAATAACCGAACGACGCGGTAAAAGCTAGTTAGTAATATTTCTAATCCATGTAAGTAATTTTACCAGATTACAATTTTAAAATAACACAAATCCAAAAAGATAAAAAGGTCTTTTTGGCCCTAACAGACTCTATAATCTCGTACATATGGAACAAATAAAAAAGGGAGTTAATAAAAACAAATGCCAGCGCAAATTGAATAAGCAGCTCCGCTTGAAATTGAATCGTTGCATTCTAATTTTCTTTTTTCATACATGTTACTAGCCAGTTTTAAATGTATTATTCGTCAGTTAATAATGTGAATGCTGTTTTGAAATATAATGCAGTAGCTCTTTAAATGCTGATACTGAGGCAAATACAAGAAAGTGTGCACAATTAAATTTAAAACAAATGGATTTAGTCTTAGTCTTTAGTCTTAGAATATGTCGGATTAGTTATACCGTTTTTTTCTATAGTTAGTTATACAGAACCACTTTTCTACAATTCATACCTAAACATCAAAATTAAATTAATAATGGGCATGTTTCTTGACTTCAAGGACAGAATGGCCGAAATTTCAACATAATAGCCAAAGTTCTTTATTCCGAAAGTAACTACAGAGTTGCTTGTTATTCATTTCTCTTTAGTAAGTTTCATTGTATTGGCCTATTTAGAAACATGTACTTAATAACAATTTCAGGTATACATAAATGTACCTTCTTAAGAATAATAAAATAAAATATATTATTTTAGTTCGGATCTTCTTAGGGTTGTACCTTGTGAGAATAGAATAGGTACTTCAAGACGAAGCAAAATTAACCTTAAGTAAATATACTTTATATTTACCTGACGTTAGAGGTAGAGGTACGAAATAGGTACGAAATTTGGAACTACGGAGAATTCTACGAGCATTTAAACAGATTACTAAGGGATAAGTCATTCTGGCTACTACCGTGAGAAATAATAATCTTAAAACAGATTTGCAAATAGAGTTACTACATAAACCTAATAAAGATTTTTTGAAAGATCCGAAAATTAAATGATCATTTTGTAAATACTGAAACAGATCAACACATAGACACTGCATGATTACCTTAGTAGGACAATAAAAATGTAACATTTTAAATGACACAGTAAATAAAATTGTAGTTACTATGTTATACTGATATACATAACATAAAATAATTAGACAGTCTCATTAACAGACCAAGAAAATATCGTAACAGTAACAAATAATAAGAGACGAACATTTAGCATAGATGAATTCAGTACGCGACAGTATGAATGCGCGACCTGTGCCACACTCAGTTCTACTTTCCCAATTAAAACGAATTCATTTGCAGAATTTAGATTTAGTTACTATTAAATCGGCTTTGTTAGAAGATTAAAAGAAGTGGAAATTATAGTTAGGCTATATTTGCATCGAAGAAGAACATCTTTACAGATAAGCACAAGTAGTGTCGTAAAAAAAAGATTGGTAAGGGCGCTTTTTTATGTTTTAAAATCTAACATAAAGAAATTTAAAGTCATTGTAACTATAAGTAATTAAATGCAGATGAGGTAATTAAATTTAAAACAGATAACATACAAAACTGGTATTCGGTTCCAATATCCATGGAAAGTTAGATTTGAGGCACACTCGCGGCGCGTCGACGGTCGTAACGTTCTGGGATATGTGATACAGCTCCAGATAATCCGTCGTAAATTTCCTTTGACGTATATTGTTTTCGTCTAAAACCAAATAACAAGTTTATAGTGATAGTAGACGTATGACTCAGCGCGGATATCTATAAATATAGACGTTAGTCGGAACATAAATGTATCTATCTAATTTATTGTCTATGGTCGTATTAAATCCTATAGACTTTTGGCGGGAGCTTTAAAGGATTCAGATGGCGTGGCATTGCCTTATTTTCTAAAGCTTGTGTTCTATGAGTGTTCAAGTGTAAATGAGGAAGAAATTTAAACAGAAAATACTCGGTAACATGCACAAGTGTAGAGAAATAAAGTACTGCGGTGAATCTTATCTTTTCGCGTTGCTTCCAAAGCTCTATATAATCTTTTAATAAAGTATCCACAATGTAACTTGAGCATAAGCTGGACTTGACTCTGACTTGGTTTACTTGTCGGTGATTATTGCATGAGTGCAAAAAGAAGACGAAACAATAAAGATGCTGTAAATAGAATCCAAGGCCCTAAGACGAATTTGTAAAGTTTCTACTACTTGTAAATTTCTACCTTTATAATACATGTGTGAATCGTCTACAAAGGTAGGATCTTCCTCCTCAACTCCGGCGAGGTGGTCTTTGAGAATCTTCATTGGCCGATAGCGAGTGCGTATTAACCTCGAGTCGGTACTATCATGTTTAATTATGGCGTCCTAAAAGAAAATCAATACAACGAATATTTTTTTCGCCTCGTGTGTAAGTATAGCCGGCAATAAAGCCTCTCCAAATCGAAGTACAAAAATTATATGAAGGTAGCGGTTAGATTTTTGTCATCATTTTAAATGTAACAAATACAAAATAGGTTTTATTTATTTGATCTGTTCAAATTGCATCTTAAATTACTACTATGTGCATTGGATTGTGAAACACTTTTAATGTATCACATGATTAATAGAATATTTTTGTGGGTAGGGTAGGGTAGGGTTGTGTAGTAGGGTATTAACCTAAAATATTTTGAATAAATAACCCATAAATACCTGTAATTAACAAAATATCATTTCTGAATTCTTTTCATATAGAAAGATTCAAGTTTTAATTAAACAACAACATTATAATAGTTGTTATTATAATAGATCGCAACTACGGCCACCTAATGTATTCTCCTAATCATGTTTCCCATTATACTACGGTCACTGTACCGTATTCTTCTAATCATATTACGAATTTTACGCGACCCGATAAAAAAATTCTTAAGCGGGATCAGTCTCCTAAAAGGGTTTCGTAGTTATCCACTTTATGTGTGGCAACACCCAAATAAGTTTTAGGATGGATACGAGAGAGTCGTAAAAAGACTTAAACGGGAATAACCTAGAATAACGGCGAAGTTTACGGCATATATTAGCATTTTTATAAGCTGGTGAGGTAGTTACTCGTACTAACTTTTACTTTTATCGAGTTTGTTACTCCTACATATGACTTTTGAGTAATTATAATTACTTGCGTATATTGCATAATAATATTCAAATGTGAATGAAAGTGGTGAAAATCTAAAATGTGAATAATTATATAGATGTATCTTTGTTATGAAACCAATAAAATAATCCCGTATGAAGCAATTCTACTGTTTAGGTTTTGGATAGGCATGGTCATTTATAATATCTTTATCCTCAAGGGTAACAACGCAATAACGCAATCCACAATAGTGGATTAGGTCAGCTACGTATCAATCATATTGAGAGTTCAACAAATATCCTAGGGTGGCATTAACTTTACTATCAGGTGGATTTGCATGCTGGACTGCCATTCTACAGAAAAAAATATATATTGACAATGCACGCAACTTATTGATGGGTAAGTTTATTTTTTTTGTTTTTATACAAATTATAATTAAAACTATAACTTAAAAAAAGTATAAAAAAAATAAAAATGATTTTAAATACATTAATGCGATTGTCAGTGTAAATATCATGTAATTAATAACTACATATCGTCGTATTTTTGTCAGGTATAATTTATTATTGGGGATATGTACTTTTTGGTGATCGAAATATGATTATGAAATGTCTATATTCATTTTTTTTAAATTTCAAGTAGCAAAAATATTTTACTTATAAATTCATCATTGAGGTAAAGTTACACATTATCAACATTTATGACAAAAATGGAAATCAAACTTATGACATCATTTTCATATCTAAATCTGTCCCACGGGAATATATGTACTTCCGTCATCAAGTGTCCCGGAGTAGAGAGGGACGGTCCTCGAGTGGAGAGCCATCAACTCGACATAAAACCTGTCTACGGTAATTAAATTCAAAAAGAATTCCGCGCTGACACTATAACCTTGCGAATAGTTGGTAATATTTCGTTATTTTAAATTAAAGTCTTTTGGCTACTATTTTTAGCAAACAGAAAATAGGAGAGGAGCGTACCTTGGATTTCTTCTACATATGATTAAATTCGAATATCATAAATCAGAAAAAAAATCATAATAACTTCTGAGGAAAAGATGTTGGCCACGTTTTTACGACCGCTATCACACAATTCCAGCCAAAAAACATGAACTGCTTACTATTTTTTGGCACATTTATCATGTCCACCTATCCTAAGAGATACCTACCTACATTAAATACACTAAGTTTTATAAGTATAAATAAAAATTGACATTCACTTGTTTTTTTCTAGAACTCTTGAGTCTAGTCTCCACTTTCTCCCGTATTTGTTGAAGCATACTAGGATTCTCAACCATCGCTCGCATGAAATCTGTTCTGCGCAATACCTTTGAGTAATAGCAATATCGTTATTGAAGTTCAGCAATATTCAGATCAATTTAATATTCCACAAAGCTCTCATACCTGCAATTCTACGTACGTAGCCGCTTTTACCGTTACTTTTGATGGAATTGAGTAGAATAGGCTTATTTCTCCTAATACCTGGAATAATATGTATTGATATAATTTCTGTATTGTACTTGATTAGGATACTTCATGTTAAAAGTCTAAGTTTAAATGGCAATACCCTGGCATTTAATTAGGATAATCGGTAGTCTAGCATTCTTACCAAATGTTGATTAGTGGATTTCTCTCGCTTGAAGACATTTTAAGGAATTACCAGACTTAAATAAAGGTCGTACATCAGGGAGTTCTCATCAAAACTAATTTTGTCTTATGTCTGGATCCGGTGCAAATATTATGGTATTGGTATCATGGCCATGGCCAAATGCAAACTCTTTTACTATTTTTTTTGTCAATAATTTTGATGTGTAGCTTTTCTCAAGATATTTTTCCTCATTGAAGAAAGTAAGTACGACAGCACGGGCGATGCACTCTACACAGGCCGTACGAATGCCTCTCGGACACTTGTGGAAGAAAGCAGAATCCGACTTGTGTCTGAAATCGAGAACTCTCTGGAGCGGGTCTCCGAATG
>DWNR01004804.1:0-10605 GCA_018250455.1 Polygonus leo
TCAGACAGCACACGATCAATTTGATCATGAAATGTCAGTCTGGGTCTCCCTCGGTATCTACATCCGTCCACATTCGCCTTGTATATCTGTTTTGGTAACCTTTCGTAAAAAAAAAAAAAACAAAAATACATAAAACTTATTATATGGTTCATAGTGTTATAACTTTAATTATTAATCAATTAAATAAAAACATAGGTTGAATCATTTATTAATATTTTTAATTATTCAAGAATTATTCCTTGTCATTAGTCTCTAAAAGTATCAACACGAAATATACACAAAGACAGCAAAGACCGGTTTTCCTGGAGCTAAAGGAACTGGTGTCAACATAAAAATGCCCCTAGCTGTTTAATTACTCTTCATAACACACAATTACGGGAAAAGTAAAACTGTGTTATTACACCCATAAAGATAATTCTGTATTTCAAGAAATGACTACTGCGTTATAACGTCCGAAATTTTATTTATCTTTTAATAATAAAAGTACTCTAATTAATAGTAAATGCTTAAATATTTACAATTTAATGTTATTGCTACCCATGAAGCAATTCTTGTGTTGTAGTTTGAAGAGGCGTGCTTGCCGGCTATACTTACAAAAGAGGCGAACATCTTTGTCCTCAGGCCTCTTGGGCATGTGTGGGTCAACCTCGGTTGCGACCCTATCTTACTTGGGTATGACTACTAATGTCCATGGGCGGCAGTGACCGCTTATCATCAGGTGCATGCTCGTTTGCTTCCTTTACACGATAATAAATGTTAAATGGTGGCCTACTTGTACTTAATTGAGTTAAGTAAGTTTACCCTCAAACTTTCGTCATAGCATCTTTAATATAGTTCCTAAAATTTGTAGTAGATTGATTGCAGCAACATCACTACTTTGTAAATACATGCCCGTTAAAAATTAGACATTTTTATCTTTGGTAGTCTCAAATTGGTTTCCATATTAAGTCTGATAATTATTAAGTTGAAAAAGCGTGGGTTGCTCGATATATGAAAAATATGGAACAAAGCGCCCCACGCTTTATTCACAATAATACTAGTATTTTCCGTTCATTATTGTTTTCAACTTATGTTATTTTTTTTTTTTACTATTTAGTTTGATATACTCTAAAAGCGTGTTTTTTTAGTTTTTTTTAAACTATATTTATTTTATAACCACAACCAACAACACTCTGTAATATATTTTACTATGAATAAGAAGTAGTGAAATACCCCATAACAGACAACATGCATGTGAATACGAGTTATTTATCACCACTCACGTGACAGTTGAAAGTTATTGAAATGCTTGCGGCACTTCTCTCCATAGCAAAACGTTTCGACATCTTGGTAATACTGTCACAGAACTCGATAGTTGACAGTAAATACATCATTTTAGGTTTTAAAAGAAAAAAACAAGTTCATACATTCATCCTATATTTCAACACAATTAACAACTTAACACTTAAAATACTCACAACGGGAATTGTTTTTATGAAATTTATAAAACATCACTCTTGACAAATATCTTATGCAATGTAGAATTAGTCATCATATTACTTCACAACATAAGAATATTTCGCGTAACACGCATTAACAGACTTCAGTACCTCGTAATTTTTTGAACCGGTTAGAAAAGAAAATATTATATAAGCCATAAAGAACATATTACCTAATTTTGATTCTGCTTTTAAACTAGCCAGTCACAAAACATTGATGTAAGTCACAGTAAAATCCTGTTAATCCATTGAATAGTCTACCATTAGAATCGCACGCTCCAGCTAAAAGTATATTTAAGCTTTAATTGAAATTAATTTGTCTTCATTAAGTGTCCGTTCTTCTTGTCAGTTTGAGTTGATTAGACTTAGTAACATTGCGTATTCAATGTTATTCGTGTTACAATAAAACTATACTATGAAATTAAATTCTTTCCACTACCATACAATTGAGATGAAAAGGAAAGTCAGATATGACAGGAATAACGCAATGGTCTAAGATACTTTTTTCATTAAAAATCAAAAAAAATCCAAATGGTTTTAAATACGAAATTATTGAGAACATTTTTTCTTAATTCTATCAATATTTTATTTCTGTAGAAAAGAATCTGTACTGTTATATTTATAAATTAATTTCGAACTTACTCGTACTTGGATACCTCATATGTTTTATTCAACTATAGCACTCGTATGAAACTCTAACATGCAATTTAAGAATTATATAAATTATTTAATATATAATATAATAATTACATGAAGACAGTGAAATATACAAGAAACAGACAACTATACATTGCCAAACTTTTTTGGCTCAACATTGCCGTAGCATCAACGAATGGTCGTCAACGTAGTGTTTGTAATGATTTACACGGACTCTCTTCCTTCAATACAGTCACGAAACGAAATGTGAGTAATGGACTCTGCGCGCCGCGGAATCGTAAATCTTTTTTTTATCGTATCAAGGTAGCAAACGAGCATGCTGTCCATCTGCTGGGAAGTGGTCACTGCTGCCCTTGGACATGTGGAATCATCCCCAAGTACAATTAAATCATATCTAAGTTTGATCACAGATACGTAGCTGTCACTGAGGACTAAAATCCGCCTCGGCTATAAGTATAGCTGCAACCACGCCTCTCCAATCCGAAACAAGAATTGCTTCACGGAGGATTACGAGGGTGGCGGTGGTACCTCCTCTGTCGAAATAAACGAGTTCTACCACCTGACAACTGGTTATGCACAAAAAAACGAAACACGAAAGAAGAACCAAAAGATCTTTACACAAACACAACAATACATACTACGGCAATGTTGAGCCAAACTTTTTTGGCACATCATTGCCGTACCCCTGAAGACTAAGATGTTTGCGTTGGGTATGAGTATAGCCGGTAATCACGCCTCTCCAAACCGATACACAAGAATTGCTTACGGCACCCTGGCAACTGTTATGGGCGTTTTACACAAAAAAAGTACACAAACACAACAATACATACTACGGCAGTGTTGAGGCAAACATTTTTGGCTCAACATTGCCGTAGCATCAACGAATAGTTGTCAACAAAGTGATTGTAATGATTTACGCGGACTCTCTTCCTTCAATGCAGTCACGAAACGAAATGTGAGTAATGGACTCCGCGCGCCGGGGGAATCGTAAATCTCCAATGATAGGTATAACGTATCCGAATACGGAATTGTTTCACGATTTACCAACTTTTCTTCTGGTACTCGCTTTATCTTAGTAGCTTTGTTCGTAACTTATGCTTGATAGATCCCTCGTTATAAATTTATCATATGATGTTCGTTAATACGCTAATGGTGTTAACACAAAGAATATTAAAAAAGTTCTAACCATATTCTAGAATATTGAGAAAAAAATTTAAGCTCGCCATAAAAATAACCTTATGTAGATAATAAATCATGTTATCAAACAACTCAATGTTTAATTGTGTGAATGAATGGTCTGATGGAAAAATGTAACTCCAGATCCAAAGATCCTAAACAAACATAAATCGAACCTTTGTATATAATTATATACTTTTTCTAAGGATGTATGTATCTTTTTTTCATAACAACTCACCTTGGAAGCGATGGTAGCTTATTGATGTAAAAAAATAATTTTGTAATGAATGGACATAGAACAAAAATATTTAGATTTTAATTTAAATATTTAAAGTGAGTCTTTAAGTACATCAAAACAATAAGGACTTAATTTATATAACCAAGTACTAAGGTACAATTAACAACAAATTCACTCGGATCATTTATTTTTATAGCAGTCGACTAGAAAGACTTAAAATAGAACCGTTTTAAAAGAGTGAAACATTGATAAAGCTCTGATTGTCTGCGGTGGAGCGGTCTCTATTTCCTCTCCGAGTTAATCCACAATTGCATTCTCACCTCGGAACTGGCTAAAAATGAATCCGAGTACGGTTATACCTATATATTACAGCACACGGACGTAATAGCCAATTTGAGGTGGACAAAATCGATTGTACGTTCTTTTTGAAATCCATACATTTTTTATGTGCTACAAGCCGCCCCCGGCTTTGCAACTAAGTGACTTTAAGATAGGTTTTCCATTGCAATTAATCTTTGTATATCTCAATGTAGAACAAAAAGTTATTTAAATAGTCATAAGCCACATTCTCTGTTGACTCTTACTGTGGCTTTGAGAGCTCTATTATGTGACTAAACACATACAACATAATTACTTTAAGGTCTAAATGCAAATTGAGTATCAAAATTTATCATCTACGTTTACACTTGGCCGAGAATTAAACTCAGCCTAAGTGTAAAAAATCCAACAAAACTACCATTAATGCATATTATCTTGTATATTTAATATTCCACCGGTAAAATCTGATATAAATAGAAATAATTCAGAAAATCTACTTTCCTTCTGCTTCATTTTGTAACCTTCTAAGGAATAAGAATAGAATTGACCTCAATATTGTGACAAACATATTTTTATATGAACTAAAACAATTAAGTCCTTTACAATGATTATGATAAACATAAACTTACATTTTATGGCTAAGGGAAATTAAGTTACTTTGTCGACTTTCGGTAGGCCAAACTACCACCGGGTTTACGATTCACAAACTAACATTATTGCTAACATAAAACTCCAAGGCGTAAGACTACTAGCCTGTAAAATTTTACATAGGGTCTTGTTACACAAATTTCAAAAAGCTATAAAAAACTACTTCTGTTACGATGTTTTCCAAATTTTATTGTTTTGCCAAAAACTAGGCAATATGATTTCATTTCATCTTATCTGGTTTGTGAGTTAATTATGATATAGGTAACTACATTATGAGATTTATGAAGAGTTGTAACATAGTGTAAAATGATACTACATTCATATTCTATTACGATTGTATTTAAAGTTATTTTAAAGAAGTATCTTGGCTTAATTGTTCACACTTTTTTAAGGATCACTGTAATCAATGATATCAGGCAAACACATAAATGTCTAATTCTCTTCCGCTAAAAGCTATAAAAAAGCGGGATATGTAGGTATCAGATTTACTGTAATTTCTTTATCAGATTTTGCACTCAACAAATACATATTATTTCTATCGGTAATACTAGTTTATATCACTTATAATTTAGTAATCGCTTATCGTTAATATTTTCCGCTCATAATGAGACACGGTGCTAAACTACAAGGGGTGTTAGAAAATTCGAATAAAACACTTAGATCTTAGATGTTACTATAAATATGAAATGCTTATCAAAAGAAATTATTTTCCTAGTATGTTCCGGTAATTAGTAAACCCGTTTCGATGTGGATAAGGAACTTGTTCCGATAGAATGTTTATTTTACGATCATCGGTCACGCGATCCCTGCACGAAATGTCTCGGAAGGGACCCCAAATAGTATGTTGGGGCAGGACAAAAAAGAGCACCATATACTAATTTAGATTAAGTTTCATTTTCATGGTATTTCATTTCATGTAATTTCATTTTCATGGTAAATAAATATAATATTCATAATTTACTTAATATAAATAAAACATCCTGTACATTTCTTTACTTAACATACGCTACATAATTACAGAATAATACCAAACCTTTCGTGTCATAAAAAAAACAAATAATAATATTTATTGACGAATCAGCACAACACTTTTTGTCGTCTCTACATAAATAAAAATTAACTCATGTAATTCAAAAGCGTAAGTGTAATAACACAAGTAGATCTATATTTTTTTATTACTTAAGTATTTGTCTAACCGTGTACAGATCTTCTTCTATACATATAATAAATCTGTAAGTGATTGCCGTCTGTACATGAAAAATATTTGGGAGAAATCGATACTGGGGTTCTTTACTAAGGAATAAAACCCGAAACAATGATTTTTAGATTTTTTGTTTGTTTTTCGGTTTGCCTGTGTGTTTAGTCGCTCTAATCTCAGAAGCGGTTGATCTCGTTTGCTACCTTCACAGGAATGTAATAAAATGTTGTCAACTAACTGTATGGTGAACCTAGTGCCAAACCTACCGCAAGGCCGCTTAGGCTGCGCGCGTGTAACACTAACAAATTACTTATGAAATAGACTCCTAGACATACTTATATCTAAAAATCTAATCAATAAGTAGTCGAGTAAGGAGTCAAATCAATAACTTTTTTGGTACTCCTGTTTGGTACTTCTTTATTCTAATAAGTTTACTTCTTAACTTTTATATTATTTCTGCCTAAAAATAATAAAACACTGTCCTATGGTCTGCAGAACTATGTTTAGTGGTTTCATCTCAATTCTCTACTGCAATGACATAAATCAAATGAAAAGGAGATTTTGAACGATACAAATAGGCCTACCTCATATTTTCAACGTTAACCAGATTATTTTTTAGAGAATGCGACTGTTAGGCGTTAATAGTCCTTAAAACATTAATAAATAAACAAAGGCCCACAGTCCAATCTCTTGAATGATATACCACTTCATTGATTAAGAGTCTATTGTTTACTTTGTTTATGGCGTTAAATCAATAGATGTTAGGTCACGGTCAGTCTAAAATAGAACCCAAGTTACCAACAGCTTTATTTGCATTTAGCAAAGATACTGTATAAAACCTCATGTTGTACTATTATGTATAACTAATAGCGGCTGTGGTAAAAATTCGACCATGAATGTGGTCAAAAATAAAATAAAAACGAATACTTAAAAAGAGAAACAGGGAGAATTTAACAATGTAACTCAAATTAAAATTAAAATTCAAAAGATTTTATTCATTATAAGGTATAAAAATACACTTAATGAAAGTCATACAGTCTTATATCAATAGTTAGTTTTTAAAATAATTAATTCATTTATCGGCTTTCAGCTTAAGTAGACCGGAAGAAAAAAGCCGGCGGAAGAAACCCCCGGTACTCTAGCAAATCGTCGTCGTCAGGAATTTATATATAAGAACTTATATAATATCCATCCAATTACAATTATTTCTTTCTTGCAGTTTTTTGCTATTGCGACATTAGTTCAGCTACAATAAACTATTGAAAATATTCAATTAAAAAATTAAAGATCATAGAATCCAGGGAATCTTTACCTACGACTTACATTTTCTACTTTAAATAATACACAACATATACCACAAGATTTACGTTGGCCTATTATAAGTAGATTCTATGACAGACGAGCAACATAGCGTGTACATGAGAGCTCTTCCGGATATTACACCTCGCAACGAGCTGCCATGAAAATTTAGTAAAATACACGCTCCCGTGTCGAGTTTGCACCTCGCTAGTGGAATCAGATTTGCACAGAGATACAAGATGTGTCTATGTAACAATGTTTGAGTTGTTAGTTAGAACAGTTCTGGATTTGTTATCTTTAAAAAGAAAGTGTGTAACGCACTTTAGTATTTTTTATGTAACTTGGACAAAAAACATGTTGATTTATATGTTTTCTTCTTATATATGCCTTATATGTCTGTAAAATTTTGGATAGTATTTTTCGAAACAACTGGTTTAGCAGAATTTTTAACGAATTTTATATAAATTGTACGTTCAATATACATCTGTACGTATCTACTTATTTGTTTCTACTCATGTAATTAATATACTTTGTTGAAAAATATTTTAATGTTGCGTATGTATGAGAACTCTTCCGGATATTACACCTCGCAACGAGGTGTCATGAAAATTTTGTAAAATACGCGCTCCCGTGTCGAGTTTGCATCTTGTTAGTGGAATCAGATTTGCACAGAGATACAAGATGTGTTCATATAACAACATTTGAGTTGTTACGTAAAACAGTTCTGGGATAGTTATCTTTACATCTTATTACTTTATTTTTCTTATTACTACATTATTCTTATTACTATCTTAGTCTTTAAAAACATGATTCAAATAAAAACTAATGAGCGTAGAAATCGTGCGAAGGTATCTTACCCTAAAAATTACGTCCTACGGGAATGATAAACTGAAACATATACGACAAGATTTTACTTTACGTATTATAGGTAGATGCTATGACAGACTTGCAACATGGCGTATGCATGAGAGCTCTTCCAGATATTATACCGCAACGAGCTGTCATGAAAATTTAGTAAAATACAC
This sequence comes from Polygonus leo, assembly GCA_018250455.1. Lineage (NCBI taxonomy): Eukaryota > Metazoa > Arthropoda > Insecta > Lepidoptera > Hesperiidae > Polygonus > Polygonus leo. The sequence continues at coordinate 8,038 of DWNR01004804.1, forward strand.
GCTCCCGTGTCGAGATTGCACCTCGTTAGTGGAATCAGATTTGCACTGAGATACAAGATCTGTCTATGTAACAATGTTTGAGTTGTTACGTAGAACAGTTCTGCATTAGTTATCTTTACATACTTTACGAAAGTACGTAACTCGTTCCAATGTTTTTTTTTGCAACTTGGGCTTATTTGCGAGATAGCATACTTTTGTATCGATTGTCGACTTTTTGAAAGACTATATTTTTATTATGAGTGCCAGTATGTACGCGTTATTCGTCATTTTCGAAACAGCTGATTTAGTATATTTTTAAAAGAATTTAAAAAAAAAGGAGCTTTGATGTACGTCATTGTGTAATTTTTGTAATACTAATATAAATATCCTTGGATGCAAAATGATGAACAAAAATGTTGAAAAAAAAAATATCTAGTGACCATATTTCGAAAGACAATTTGCAGATTCGTATTGGTTTAGTAAGTATAGTAGTTGCTATACTATCTTATTACTTTATTATTATTATTATTATTTTCTTAGCCTTTAAAAATATGATTCAATTAAAAACTAATAAGCATAGCAACCAATCGATGGTATCTTAACCTACAAATTCAATCCTTCGTAAATGATAAACCAAAACATATACCACAAAATTTATGATGGCGGATTATAAGTAAATGCTATGACTGACTTGCAACATGGCGTATGCATGAGGGTTCTTCCTGATATTATACCGCAACGAACTGTCTTGAAAATTTAGTAAAATACACGCTCCCGTGTCGAGTTTGCATCTCGTTAGTGGGTTTGTTATCTTTACAACTTACTATACATATAAAAAAGGCGTTTAACCTACTGATATTATTTGATTGACTTACTATTTCGAAATTTCTTGGCTTGTAAGAGATTCAATGTTCGTCGTTTTATATTTTTTCTTTTAACAATACTTACGACTTTAGGTGCCCAATATTTACGATACATAAAATACAGTATGCCAGTAAATTATCTATTTTTGCTGTGAAAATAGAACTGAAAACAGTTTTCATTGTGACAACAAAATTGCGACTCGACTATCAGCTTGTTCAGTTGATCGTATTTTAACATTTACACACTATAAACGAGTATCTTGAGAGAAAAGTTGGGTTTTAAGGTGAAAAGTATTAAATTTCTTTTATAGAATCCAACATCAAAGTTGTAATATTATAAGAGCTTGGCGAAACTTTGCAAATTCTAGAGTGCTCTTGCTGATGTAGGAATATGCCGACATCTAAGTTCTCAACACTAAGTTAATCCCCCGTACCACGCCAAGCTTAGCATATAACTTTTATAATTATGAGCTTAACTCTTACGCCGCATACGAGATTTCATTTGCTACTCTACATATTGTGAAGAATGGCTTTATTTTAAAAAGATAATCTTCTTATCATTTCTTCAGTCTGGTTCATAATTTTTTATATCCAATTTCAAATGGAAAAACATCATACAAATTGGAAGGTCTAGTATTTATTTTGCGACGTTATCATATTTTTTAAATCAAAACACAAGTAAGTCGAAACTTCACTAATTGGTCGTGTGGTGATAGTGAATTGGTTGAAATTATGGCAATATAAGTAGCGCTACACTTTTAACATGTAATATTTTAATACATTGTAATTACATACGTCACATCAACGTATGTAATTACAATGTATTAAAAAATGTAATATATGTTCATGAATAAACTTACAATTTCTAACCCCACGATATCATCGAGTATAGACCCAAGATATCATAATATGCCACAACATTGTAGTACAATATTAATTAAAAATATAACATTTTGTTACTGTTAACTTCACGAGAGGATTTCCTCTAACAAAGTAGATATTAAAAACGCATTACTATCCATTTCCACGCTCAACCCGGTTGAAACAAAGAGACCAATTAACTCCCAGAGAGTGTGTTGGTACACTACTACTTACTATATACTGGTGAGGTGTACCTTTATGTCACGCGTTGTGCAGCTTGCAGCTTAGTGGTCAACTAAGACACGGATTAAAAATCTTGCATGACCGCTTTGCAGCCTAATTTAACCTGCAGCCAAATATCCTGATTTTTTTGTCATACGTAATATATGACGTCTCTAAAATTACGATCTGTAACCCCATTTTTTGTAAGCCAATTATCACATCGACTCTCTCAACATTGTAAAATTGGTTAAAATATAATACTTTATTACTGTTTAACTTCACTAGAACCATTAATGGCATAAAATTCATATAAAACGCATTGTTAATAATTTCAAAACTTTTCCCAGTTGTAACAAAGTACACCACGTACTGGTGAAGTGCACCTAACGTCACTAAACTTATGATTTCTAGCCCCATGTTAAACGTCGATTTTATTTATATCTGAGATCTCTAATCCCTCAATATTATATATAATATAATATTAGCTTAATATACACATAAAGTAACTTTAAAACTTTACGAGAATATGTGTTCGTATAAATTAGATATCAAAAACACATTACTAACCATTTCCACGCTCAACCCGGTTGAAACAAAGAGACCAATTAACTCCCAGAGAGTGTGTTGGTACACTACTACTTAC
>DWNR01004805.1:0-10604 GCA_018250455.1 Polygonus leo
ACAACAGAGTCGTGTATCGGAGGCCGTCGATGTCTGACGGGACTGTGTCAGCACCTAGTCAAATTCCAAGAAGGGTCTTAAACTAATACGTATAAAACGTCCGAAGTAAATAAGTTTACTTCGGATTCAACACACAGTTAATGTTTATAGACTGTTAGTGCAAGCCTGGCAAAGTCGAAGTTCACGAAATCGGCGATTCACGAAAAACTTAGCATATTAACATTATGGACCTTGTAATATATTAAAATTAATGGACCAAAATTAACATCTCCGTCGTAACTAAATATGACTTTTAAATTTTACATAAATTTAGCAAAGTTTAATTTCCTTTACTTTAAAAATACTTCTTATTCTTAATACCTTTTTTAACAATAATAAAAGTTTGTGACTTATTACGAAGTAATGAATCACAAAATTTTATGAACTACTATAAATAATATCAACACGGGTACAAAAATTGATCGAATATATTCAGTAATTCAGGAAACTAAAGTCATTAAACGTATACTGTTTTAACAATTTAACTTTTACTATCATATTAAAATAATAACACACCGTAATTAGGGCTTACAAAATGCAATAAACATTGTATAAACTAGCTTACCTAAGATAGGATGTCCCCTTGGTGTAGCCTGGCCACCGAAAGTCATCACGTGCCCATGATCGGCTGTGACAACAATCAAAGTTTCTGCTGGATTCACCCGCTCTAATGCTGCTAAAAGCGCAGTCTCCAACTCCAAAGTCTCATCAAGAGCTCTGTACGGGTTATTGTAGTGATGAGCGTGGTCTATTCTCCCACCTTTGAAATGCAAATTTATTATTATTGTTTTTCTGTTTTTGGGGACTAGGAACAACATATGTAAATAACAATAATCACGGTTGTATCGTTACACAATATACAAAATAAATTATACACAAGGTAAAAAAATATACTCTTAATTATGTCATAATAAATCCGTTACCCGTCTCTAACAATGAACTTTATACAAAATTGTAACAAAAAGAGAAATTCAAATAACAAAAATGAATTAAATTTCATAAATGAATTTTGCAAAACATAAAGTTTCTAAATATGAAGCTTTATCGGTAACAAATTACCAAAAGTACACAAAATAAATATTTAAACGTTCATTTCGGGCCACCATATGCGGTTTCCACAGCGGGGAGTCTGTATTTACTCGCACATAGACGAGTGTTTCGTTCACTGTGTTCGGGTGCCTCATAAAACATTCGAAATGTAAGCTTTGAAACTAGGCACTAATTTCCTAATAGCATGTTAGTGAGAGTAATTTACCCATAAATTGAAAGTGCTGACTAAATTTGAAGTAGTGATAATCAATAATCATTACAAATTTACTTATATTTTTATCGCTTCATTATTGACAAAGCCATCGTGTAATAAATATCAGAATCATGTATTAGGGATTGATGTGGCTCGCCTCAAAATATCTCGCCATTTATAATTTTTCTCAACACTTTATATTTGGCATATTAATATTTTATAGATAAATGATTTCTAAATATTAAGAAAGTGTTACTATATCACTACAGTTATACTTCCATCTCCAAATTTTCAGAAAAAAATCGCTTAAAATTGAATGTCAACTAAAATTACCACATACTTGTATGTTATACCTGCATGTTTCTTTGACATACGCGTTACGCCTAAACTGACATACTTACATTTAATTACAAAATAACATTTACTATCTACTAATATACGAACACAATTCACCTTCAAGAAGCAAGAAGAACCCTTTGTCATTCTTCGTCAGTATAGCCAGCGCAGCACGAGTCATGTCAGCTAAGGATGGGTCGTCCGCTTTCACTGTCGGACTGGACGACGTGCCCTCTTCCGCGTCCGCTACCGCTCCCCGCTCCGCGTTGAATTCCATGTGAGAGTACTCGAATAATCCTGAACAAATGTTTGCTTTGTAAGCGAAGATACGAGGCAACTGGAAACGTGTGATTGTCATGCTACAAACGCGATATAACAATATTACTTTTGCTATCTTTGAAGTATTTGTTGAATCTCTTCTCTTCTATATGTTATTGTAAGTTAAAAATATTTAATAACTTTTTAGAGAATTATGGTCCAAATTTCCAAGTCGTTATACACAATTCGATAAATAAACGCTTATTGGAAAATAAATAGTAATATTATTTTCATCCAGCCATAATATTTAAACACAAATATCAAATAGAAGCCCTAGATGTCTTTTATCATTTATGTAATGTTATTAATATTCAATATTCTATCGTTGATCGAAGATATAATTTATATCCAATAAAAAACTGTTAAAGTCGGTTCTCAAGATTAAATGAAAAATATTATGTCCATGTACAGATATCTTTGTGAGGCCAGGCAAATAATGAAATTAAATTATAATTAGACATAGAGTCTCAGTGAACAATGCATATTTTAATATTTGGTTCAGAAGTTTATAAGAATTTAAGTTGCTTTGTCGGCAGTAAGATTAAAAAGGATTAAGAGCGGCGCACTGATTACAGTGTCAACAATGTAAAACGAAGTCCGGTGAAAGTAAACAAGTTCTTCTTTCATAATGAGAAGGCTTAATGAGTGTAGACTCATTAAAATCACCATTAATCAAGATTATTTCATTTTAATGTACTTTATATTAAAGCAAGATATTTATGCAAAATGTAAGCAAAGATACAAGAGCAGTGAAATTTTAAACACGATATCTAGCTCCAATTTTAAGATTCTTTGAAATTCCGCAGGTACTATGAGATATAAATAATATAAATGATCTAGATTAAAAATGCCTGCTACATAAACATATGCTTTATCTATCACGGAGGCCTAGTGAAAATTGGCGAAAGTCAGGGACTTTGATATTTTGTGTTTGATCATTTTTCTAAAATTTTAATTCGTAATAACGTTATCTTTCGCTGAAAGCTTCGAAAAATAGGAGCATAGGTCCCTAACATCCAATAAAACATTCCGAAACTATTAGGTTTAATCACCAAATGGGAGGGGGTACCTGCGCCCATGAACAGCTATCCCCCAACTGAATCGAGAAGCGGCAGACTTAGTAATGTTTTTCCATAACAAATTCGTGAATAACCACCTCTCCCTTACTATCCTTAAACATCTGTAATCCACTCACATACTATAACGTACAATGATCAAATGGGAGGTGGTACCAGCGCCCATGAACGCTTAAACCCAAGCTGAATCGAGAAGCGGCCAACTTAGTAATGTTTTTCCATAACAAAGTTATGTAAAACCTCTCCCTTCCGGTCCATCGAGGTTGCGTGCTCAATGTGCTGACTAAGCCGACCCTTAAACAAACCCCGTAAAATCGATCCTTTTAATAACCTCCCCTCTAATATTTTTAGGAATTTATAATACACCAGTCAGTTTTAATTAAGTGAAATAATGGACGTGCCAGTTTCGTTTATAAGGAAATTTCACGAGACTTGACTGCGTTCGAACGAAAATATGTTACCTAAAAACCTTACTTTAATATTTAATGAAAGATTTTCTCGTTATAAATTTAAATGAACGTTGTTATATGTTACGATGTTGTTTCGTTATTTAAAAAGAGTCGCTGAGATATCCGAGTTTTAAAGTCAAGTAGAAATAACATAAAACAGATACGTTAACCATATATGAGTGTCTAAATATTATCTCATAATGATAAATGATTAATGACATGATATGCAAAATCATCAGCCATATTTTTTGACAGAATATCGCAGAACCTTTCTCATATACCTAACACTAAATATCATATCAGGTTTCTCAAGAGAAGACCACCGAAAAAGTTGCCGAGTCGTCTGAAACTCTCTTTTTTCTGTGTTTTTCTGGCACTGCGAATAAAAACTAAATTTGTTGGTACGGAACCCTTCGAATGCGATACCTTCTCGTACTCGGCCGATTATTTAAAATTACAGTCGGCGTTTTATTAATAGAAATAACCGCAGTATTTCTTTTAATAAAACTGTGCCAATAATGTACAAATTGATAAATAATAATACACCTAATCACAATACCCCAGCCTTATTAAATGAACGGAGGAGGTCTTCCTTATTGCTCTGATTATTAAAAGGAATTCGATTGAATTGGAGATATTTAATATCCGGCTATAGAATATCATTAAATGGTTTCGGTTATTATACCTTTGAAGATCCTGGCATACTTAACCTTAAACATTCATACTCATAAATGATACTGAATTATTCGTGACTGTATTTAAATACGAGTAGCATTTCCAAGAATCTTGTACAGAGTTATTTGAATTTGAGATCCATCTTGATATGTACCTTCCTATCCTATCCTTGAATGTGGTATTGTTGGGCTGCCGATGTATTACTGTACGTGTACGCGAAATAAACATTATTTAGAATATTTGCAAAATTCTTGTGATAAATGATCGAATTCTAACAATTATTACTCTGACATACAGAAAAGCTGTGATACGAGATGAAAGACATTTGCCACAATGACCACGGACTACGGACTTCAAATGTAAAACGTTGGGCGTGATTGAAACGTTCCTGATGACTTCATTGTTCACGAACGTGGCTCGCCTATAAACTTACGTTTGTAGTTGGGATAAAGTGATCGTAGAGCTGTGATTCCCTTTGAAATAAGGAGGTAATTTTCTTACCAGATTAATATAAACCTTATGTGCAATTAGTTCTCTGGGAGGTTTGTCTGAGTTGGCTCAGACGACTATAATTAATTATCAGGTGCATGGTCGTTTGCTAATAGCTAGAATACAATCAATCCATCTTAATCTTATTATCAACCATTTAGTTAATCTTATAGTTGTTTTCAACTATTGTTATGGGGTTTCTTAATAAACTTTTCAGTATCAAGTGATCGAAAACCAAGAAGTAAATAAATATCATTTTCTACACTCATATCCCACAGTAGTATTCCCTACATCGTGAATGCTAAGGACACACTCAAAACGGATAGATTCAGAAATCGAAATTCATCGTTCATCTTTTCAGTCTAGCTGAGAATCGAACCCGGGACCCACGGCACGTCAAACGTCTGGTGAATGCTACGCCGCACAGTCATTTTATCGAGAAATTTGTACACACTTACCTAAAACATAATCAACGGATCTTGGATCCAGCTTCGCAAGTTGTTCCCTTGAATGGATGTACTGGGCTCGTAACCGCCGTCTCTTCTTTTCTCTTGCCCAATCTTCTGCTAGGTTTCTTCCGTCTAGTCGCCTTCCTTCTCGGTTGGGATGCTCTGGATCTGGCGTGACTGTTGGCAAGAAGTGTCTTCTTCCGCCGCCCATTATCACCTTTTAATTTTAAAATATTTTAGTATGTTTTTATGACTATGTCATTATTTATATGCCGGTTCTGTTACTTTGTTTATGATGTGTCTTAATACATATATAAAAATCCCATGTCACTATGTTCATTATGTTTATTACCCAAAGTAATCTAAAAGGATCGTTATATGACCGATAGGATAGGTGGCGCTGTTATCGAGATTTTTATATGCGTAGGGTATGATTTATTTTAAGGCAATGTACGCGATGAACGAGAATTGTTGCGAAGTAATTTTAATACCACAGTGAATATCTATAATTCATATTTTATCAGCGAACAAATATCACAAACTCCGTCCTATAAATAGCAAAACTCATAATTAACCTTTGGCACTCGTGACGTAACATCCGGCGTACAGCTGCCAGTACGGACCCAAACCCAAAGGGCAGTGGGTTACAAAAACGAAGCCAACATACATATTCGTTTGTATTATGCTGCTATGGGAAAACGAGGTTTTTCTTGTTTGCTCGACTCAACTCGTTAGCGATGGATGAGGAAAAGCAGCAAAAACTGTTTTAGGTCAATAGAACAGATAAACTACTAACATTGTTATTGGTGTGAATAATACAGTATAGTGGGAAATAAATCGTTTTAGAAAATCTATGAAAAATAAAGAGTATTATATTTTTTATTATTATAGTATTAACAAAGAAAGAAAGAAAAACTTTTACACATACTTTGGTATAAGTTATAGTTATAAGTGCTTGTGATTTGGTATTGATTAAACATGATATAGAATTAGAGAACGTTTATGTAACAGCAAATACTATAAGGAACAAGTTTAGATTTCAAGAGAAAGTAATTAATATTAATCCTAAGCCAACAATAAACGACGTGCAGTGCACGACAAATGTAACGGAGACTACAATTAAGCAGCTCCACAGTAAATTTACAGTCACACTGTAATAATTTATACAGAATGCTGGGAATTTGTTTAGAATACTAAATTACAAGACAAAAGTTGGTCCCGAGACAACAATAAAATAAATAAAGCAATCAAACTATTGAAAGTAAGTGAACAGAAATACAAGTAAGAGAAGCACTGATATACTTAATTGAATAAATCTAAATGAATAGGTAATATTGTTGGTATTGCGTAGCAAATAAATATCTCAGCGAGCTCAATAGTATAAATAAAATAAGACTTAGATAATATAAAATACGTTCAAATAAGAAGATAAATAAACTTCTTGATTTGTTGATTGAACGATATCTAGCTCCGTAAATTAGAATGAAAACGCGCCCTGAATACCTTTATAATATAATGATTTATTTTTAATTATTATCTTTATTATATTATATCCTTACTGTACTTTAATTATCTATACTATTTTGTATCTTTAGTGGGTAAGGAAAATAATGAACACATCAATATTTCTGTCTTTTGGCCAATATAAAAATGTCAGCGATAGTTATTATCTACACTAATAATATAAAGCTGAAGATTTTGTTTGTTTAAATGCGCAAATCATAGGAACTACTGGGAAAAACGGGAAAAAATTGACCCAATCTCTCTTTTATGATGCAAACGAATGTTATGAAGTGGTTATATAATATGATGGTTAATGGTAATTGTCACATAATAGTTAAATGAAAGGTTGGACAAGGTCGCTAATGTAATACAAGTAATAATGTCTAATGAACTAAGATAAAACTCAATTCAGTTACAGCTGCCATTAGACTATAGAAGAACAATGGAGCTCGAATTCTGTTTTTACAATACACAAACAATCGACCATGCAGGTACGACTCGGACTCTAAAACAAAATGTTTCTGTACTACCAACAAATGTCGTTGTACCAAAATACAGGCTTCCTTTATTGAGATCCCTTTGATAGATATTAAGATATTGAGCGATCATGGCAATGTACGCTCTATAAAAAAATAAGTGTCCGAGTTACAGTTTAAAAGATACAACCTTGTCATAGACACACGGACGGACAGATGGACAACTGTGTTTACTTTTTTACCGTATAAAGGTAGCAAACGAGCATGCAGTCCTGATGGGAAGTGGTCACTGTCTTCCATGGACATCCGAAATTATCTTTAAGTACGATTGATGATGATGATGATGGGGATGATTACTGATGGCAGCAGCAGTGACCACTTATCATTAGGTGGACTGCATGCTCGTTTGTTACCTTTATACGATAAAAAACAAAAAAAAATCTTTACAAAGCATATGGTATAATGCGCAAATAGCAATAATCTTAAACCTGTTAAGAACATATTTTAACCTACCCAATAGTGACACTGGAAATATATAACCCTTCGTTCCATTTAAAAGTTCGAGTATCTACTTCTTGTTTTGTTTCAGGCTGCATCTGGTACGACTCACATAACAAACTTGTACGAACTTAAGACCAAGTTTAAATTAGTTAAGAGCGTCCAATAAATGGCTGGCAACGTGTAATGACCGCATCTATGAAATGTTTTTATCAATACCTATATTTACAAAATTGTTACTGGACGATGTCTATACTTGGAAGATATTTGAAACCAAAGTGATATGGCGGGTCTTCATAAAAAAGAAAAAATTGCCAAACAAAAGCGATAGACGACAAAACCAAAATTTCCGAAGTTTTGTTTGTCTGTCTCTTTCTTAGTTTAAAAAAGGCTAAAACTACTACATAACATTACATGGGGTTTTCACAGTAGCGTTGCTTATGGCGTAACTTAAAATCTGGTGTTTGTTTTATCTTGATAAAACAAACACCAGTCATCCTCTCGTCAAACGTCAAACGTCCCTCTAGAAGCCAAAGTTATTAATATAATATGTCTGTACTCGTATAAGTATAATGAAATTATTATTGATATTAGTAATTAATACATTACAAAACAGTATCATATCGCATGTCAAGCCGCGGACGAAAGCTAGTTATTATATAAAGTTAGAGAACAACCATGAATTGCAACCAACCCCAAGTACAACCAAACGCTTCAAGGAGTTTCTTCAACAGTACTATGTCCCAGAGGGAATGTTTGTCAAAATTAAAATTATGTAATTCTATCAGTAGATGGCTTTAAAGGTAAGCATATTTTTAGAAAGATAGACGTTTGGATGAACGTTCGTAATAATGTTCATTGCCAGATTTTGGGCGGGAAAGGGGGTAGTCGGTATTTTTTCATTTTTCGGGATTTTTTTTCCTTTTTATAGCTTCTATCTTAGGTCTTGACGATCTCGATTCCCTTTTGCATATTTATCTGAGATCTACTTAAAAAGCTTGAATATGATTTTTCGACTTTAGACCCTACTACAAATACTAATTTCACATAAACAAGTACTACAGTAACAAAATATAACCAATAAACTTTCCTACTTACATTTAATACTCCATTTTGGACTTTGGACAAACGTTGATGAAATAGTGACAAGAGAACGAATAGAGAGATGCTTGGAGGGGTGAAAACTGGAGTGTAAGTAATAATGTCCCATTAACCTTAAGATATCATTCTTCAAGATATCAGTAAGGTCCTGATGATCTCAAATTCAATTGTAATATTGCATATTCGCCTGATGACTAAGAAAGCTGAAATATTAATATTTGTGCTTTAACCTATCTCAACCATGAACTTTATATAAACAAGAATTTCAGTATTAAAGTAAGGCCAACGATTAAACTTTCCGAGTTACATTTAATACTGCATTTCGGGCTGTTCACACTACTAACTTTCGTGAAATATTAGTCCCGAGTCGGCAGTAAGTGATAAGCCGTACGAGTGTAATGAAGCTAGGGTCAAGTATCCAACTGCGACCTTACATTCCCGACGACACACGACATTTGGGACTTGTTTTCATGAAACATGTTAGTTGTATTCTTTAAACGTCCGTTTCATGGATATATTAACATTTTTTTTCAAGTATAGAGGTATCAAATGAGATATACGAGTACATCCTAAAATATCGAGTGTATCTAATACAGTTCAATGAATACAGTTCTGTGACAAGGAAACAAGCAGACAGACAGAAGATTGGTTGGACGGAAGTGGAGTCTTAAAATGGTCCCGTTGACACCAACTGTGTCAAGCTTGATCATATCATTCATATTGGCTAAGAACGCCAAAAATATCATAGGAATTCTAACTAAGAAACTGCCGATCGCCAATTAATTACTGCGCCTAAAGACTAGTTACAACGCCTCACAATATATTATTATTTCTGCCTTACAACCGATCTCGACTATTAATTTCACATAATCAAGTACTCTAGTAATAAAGTAAGACCAACGATTAAACGTTCCTAGTTACATTAAATACTGCATTTGGGCTGTTCACACTACTAATTTTCGTGAAATATTAGTCCCGAGTCGGCAGTAAGTGATAAGCCGTACGAGTGTAATGAAGCTGGGGTCAAGTATCCAACTGCGACCTTACATTCCCGACGACACACGACATTTGAGACTTGTTTTCATGTAAATAAATACATTTTAATTGTTAGGAATTTGTAATCAACCCCAGTACAATTGAATTATTAAAGTAGTTTCTTAAAGAGATGTCGCTGTACACCAGAATGTTCAATAATCCGTTTTTCAGATATGTAATTCCTTCAATAGGTATCGTTGTTAAACAGTACATTTTTAATAAAATAGTTTAATAAATAACTATTTACTTTTGGTATTTGTTGCAATAGCGGTCACAGTAATTTACACTTTGTAAATGTTTCATGTCTGATTACAGTACAAGAATTACAGCTCTGTTTCGAGAGAATACTGATTAGCGTCTGCGTGTTCACAGTGGTGCTGAACGAGCTATCGTAGCGTGCGCATGTGTTCGGTCATTCTTAAACTTTGCTGCGTAACCAGTTTGAAGACATGGATGACGATTTGATGTTATAAATGGAAAATTCGTACTTAAAATGGAAATTGCAATTGCATTGAAGTTTGGTACAAACATTTTAAATAAAGGAAAAGAAGAGTTTGGAGAATTTTATATAAATAAACTAACCGTTAAATCCAGGAAACGATTGTTTTCTTTTTTTCCATAATTTATTTATTTCTTTCCATAATTTATTTATGGCTGCCCTATTTAAATGTTGTGAATATTTACTTTGCCAAATAGCAGTGCGATGTTTTACTGCAGATAAAAATTCTTCCGAATTGATATCCATGATGATATTTCGGCGGGTGAATCAAAATGGTTTAGAACCACACGCGCAAGCACCTACAGACGCTATATCACTGTGAACGATACGGGCGGACTGAGCCATTAGAAACGCCCGCGCTACCCGCGCCCGCACCCGCCGTATGCAGACGCGCGGCTCGCGGGTACACTATGAACGA
>DWNR01004806.1:0-10604 GCA_018250455.1 Polygonus leo
CTATCCGGCATAGCCTAGGGGATCATTGGGATACGCAAGCCCCCCCACCACGACAAGGTAGCGACTTTTGGGGGAGAATATGAGCGTGGTGGTGGTACATCCCCGGTCGAACTTCAAGAGTTCCACCACCTGATAAGTCTATATCGGTTCGTGTGAAACTCTCCAAATAACTCGTGTGAAAAACTCCAATGCACCAAAACAATAATGTGTTTGTATAATTAAGAATATACAATTCATTATGTATGCATACGTCTGTATAATTTAGCCATAAGATGAAGATCGGAGAGAATAATTTGCAATATTCAAGTCGTTTCTACATAAAGTGCAATTCCGTGGTGATTGCATTGACATGCATGCAGTAAATTGAATTTTTTCAACATACGTTTTGTGAAATTTCTGTAAATCTTAGTAATTGAAAATTCTTTATAGATTGACATACTACATGAACTGCATGTTTGCTACCTTTTTACAGAGTAGCAAACGAGTATGCTTGTGGATAACTGGTCACTGCCGTCAAAGGACATTTGTAAAAAAATCAAGTATGATTGTAAATTGCACCGTAGCTGAGGTTCATCATAGATGGGTTGCCTTATTCGCTTTTTCACCTCGTGTATAAGTCTAGCCAGCAACCACGCCTTACTTTAACCGAAACAAGAATTGCTTCACGGATTATGAGGGTGGCGGTAGTACCTATGCTAGTTATTTACTTGTCATTTTTTTATACAAAACACACGTAGGAAAAATAATATTTTAAATTTTAAATTAGTACAAGGGCACAACTTATTATGATTTCGAAATATCTTCCACGTAGTAAAGTAATTACAAGTAGACCCGCGTGAAGACATATCATTAAATTAGGCAAACTTAGTGCGTACACCATTAAAATCAAATACATATAATAAAGTAATATACATACATATACACGTACATACACATATATAAATACATATGATTATAAACATATATATACTAGCAGGATGCCAAGCATTTTATTTGAGACTAGCTTTTGCTCGCGACTTCCTCCGCGTTGAAGTCGAAAACCCCTTGGGGGTAGAATTTCGAAAAATCCTTTATTAACGCTCACTTAGATCATAGGGGAACCCCTGTACCAAATTTCAAGTATCTAGGTACATTAGTTTCAGCTGTGCGTTGATATATCAGTCAGTTAATCAGTTTTTTATATATATATATATGTTGAATTTATCTTTATATCTTCACTTTCTTATGTTCAGAATTCATAGGAAAAGTTAATTTAAAATTGATTACAAATTTTCAGTCGAACACACAAAGCCCAAAGCATTAAAAAACACATTAACAACAATATATTTTAAAACGTGTGCGTGCACACATTTATAAAGTAATTGTGAGTCTCTTACTCTCAAATTCCATGGAAGCACGTAACTCAAGTGCAAATGAGTTCAAATGACATTTACAATCGTAAGTGAAAATCTTAATTTTGCAGTTACGTCACCTCGACCTGTGACTTAGAACGTAGGTGTTCCACAGTTACGTATTTTTATTATAATTATTATTACATTAAATCGGTGGACACCCAAGACTCTCTCAAGTCGATTATTCGGTTTTTATCATAGAAAAATATTTGAATAACTTTTTCTACCTAAGTCATTTACACAGAATAGTTTTATTTTAAGTACACGGTTTTGGATTTGGTGGTTGCAGACTATACTTACACACGAAACGAACATCTTAGTCATCTGTGGTAGCAACGGACCTGTTGTCAAACTTGGCTATGACTTAATCGTTCACAAATACAAATGTTTATGAGAGGCAATGACCACTTACCATCATATGGACTACACGCTTACCACCTAAGTGAAAATCTTGATATTGCAGTTACGTCACCTCGACCTGCGACTTAGAACGTAGGTGTTCTTCAGTTACGTCTTTTTATTATAATTATTATCAGCGTGGAGTTATCTGGCCATCTACATCAGATCGGTGGACACCCAAGACTATTATTCACTTTTTGATTGAAAAGTACTTGAATAACTTTTTCTATGTGTTGACTTGAATAACCTTTTCTAAGTGTCACTTACACAAAATAGGTTATTTTATGATGTGTAATTTATGTATACGAAGGGCATGGCAGATTTCACAGATCGTAGAACTCATGTAGTTCGACCAGGGTGGTACCACCGCTAGTCTTAAACCTTCGTGTAACAACTCTTGCGTTTCGGTTATCATTTTGGTGGTTGCCGGCTACATTTACTAATGCGCATATCATAGTCCTCAGGGGTAGCAACGCATCTGTTGTCAACCTTGGCCACGACTTAATCATACTTGGGTTTTTAACAAATGTCTATGAGAGACAGAGACCACATATTATCAGATGGAGAGCATGATTACCACTTACTATCAAGTGAGAATGAGTTCAAATGACATTTACAATCGTAAGTGAAAATCTTAATTTTGCAGTTACGTCACCTCGATCTGTGACTTAGAACGTAGGTGTTCTTCAATTGCGTATTTTTATTATAATTAGTATTAGCGTGGAGCTATCTGGCTATCTACATCGGATCGGTGGACACCCAAGAATCTCCATTGATTATTCTACGTTGAATAGAAAAGAACTTTAATTATTTTTTCTGCCTAAGTGCCACTTACAAAAAATAGCGTGGCAATTTTAAAACGAAGTAATATTGTACTTTATGACCTGTAATTTTTGGACCCTAGTATGTCAGATTTCGCAGGTGCTACAACTCGTATAATTCAACCGGTGTCGCCGCCAACCTTATAAACTTTCGTGAAGCAACTCTTGCGCTTCAGTTTTGATTTTGGTGGTGGTGGCTGTACGTACACACGAAACGAACATCTAGTTCTTAGGGGTAGCAACGCATTTGTTGTCAACTTCGGGTGCGATTCAATCATACTTGAGTTGGTCTTTGGTTGGTCAAAATATGTCTATGAGAGGCAGACCAGTTACAATCAGGTGGACTGTACGTTTGCCACTTGAGTGAAAATCTTAATTTTGCAGTTACGTCACCTCGACCTGTGACATAGAACGTCACCTACGTTCCACAGTTAAGTATTTTTATTATAATTATTATTACATTAAATCGGTGGATACTCAAAACTCTCTCAAATTGTTTATTCGGTTTTAATCATAGAAAAGTATTTGAGTAACATGTTCTGCCTAAATACCACTTACACTTAAAGGGTTGGCTAAAACGAAGTAAAACTGGACTGCATGACGTGTTATTTACGTACGTTAGTATGATAGATTTTAAAGGTGATACTCGTGTAGTCAACCCTGGAAGCACCATCGCTACCCTCAGAATTCAACGTGAAGCAACTTTTGCGTTTCGGTTTAAGAGAAGTGTCGTCGCCAGCTATACTTAAACACGAAGTGAATACCTAAATGTTTGAGGTAGAAACGCAACTGTTGTCAACCTCATAGTGGTAACATATGTTTATGTGAGGCAGTAAACATTTAGTGGACTGCATGCTTACCTCTTATCATCAAGCGTGAAAGAGCTTAAATGATATCTAGGTATAATCGTAAGTGAAAATCTTAAATTTGCAATTACGTCACCTCGACCTGTGACTTACCGGCCATCTGCATCAGATCAGTGGACACATAAGATGAGTATTCACTTTTTAGATAGAAAAGTACCCTACTTAGTAACACCTTTATAACTTTTTCCACCACTAAACTACTAAACTAGACTAGAATAGACTAAAACCGTAAAACGGGTAAGACCCCTGTTCTACCCTTTTAATCCTGCGTCCGCCCATCCGACAGTCACGGTTGTATATGTATATCTCTTGAACCGTATTAAGCAGGCAGTGGAACAGTGTATATTACTGTGTCCGCTAAGACATATGTAGGACTGAAGGAACTAGGTAAGTAAGACATAGGAGAAAAGGAAAAGTAATATAGGTACAAGAAGTATGGATAATATAGGTACTAGAAACTATAAGGAACCAATACTTATCAGCAGATTTCGGTTTATCTTTTGAAACGTACCTTGGCATTGGCAGGCAATTGAAATGTTGTTTACAATAATGATAAAACAATAATAATAAAAAATAATGAAATAACGGGGCACATGATGGTAAATGGTCACCGTCGCCTATGAACATTTGCGATTCCAGACAGGTAACCATTATATCATCGGCTTTGTAGGACAGCTGTTTTCAGAACTTTTTTTAAGAACTCTATGTCATAGCGCTCCGTAAATACGTCAGGAGAAAGCTCATTCCACGTGTTACATTCACTTGCATACCACCGCCATACTTACTTATTGTGCCTAGTAGATGTTTAACAGCACTTTGTGTTTTCCTAGGAACGTCACATTTATACATGAAACACCCATCTCGGTCCTCAATTGGTAGGGCATATAGAGTCGACTTTAAAGTAGAACGTATTTGAAGTTGATTACATTTTACATGTTTATTGTTAGTATTTGTTGGTATGGCGACGGCAGCTCTGTGAAAGACGGACGGACAGCGAAGTCTTAGTAATAGGGTCCTGTCGACACCCTTCGGCCGCAGAAGTCTTGAATCAAAAAAATCACTTCGTTAGTTTCTTTTTGTTTTTAATCGTATAAAGGTAGCAAACGAGCATGCAGTCCACCTGATGTTAAGTGGTCACTGCCGCTTATGGACATCAGTAATCATCCCCAGGCACAATAAAATCATACCTAAGTTTGATCACAGATGCGTTGCTACCCTTGAGGTCTAAGATGTTCGCCCCGCGGTTAAGTATAGCCGGTAACCACGCCTCTTCAATCCGAAACACAATTAATTGCTTCGCGGAGAATTATGAGAGTGGCAGTGGTACCTCAAGTTCTACCACCTGGCAAATTCATTTGAAATTCCATCATGACTTTAGCAAGCAAATATACAAAATGCTATACTATCATGTCTTATTTATTTAAGCTTTTACATAACATAGACAAATAATAATAATACATAACATAGAAAAAACCCTTCAACGCTCCTCTGTCTGTCTGTCTGTACACCTCTGTAACCATAACAGTAACATCTCACATTTTTACTGACTATGTATTACTACGGCGTCTAACACTACTATTAACTTATCTAAAAATTCAGTAGTTCTACCCGCGCTGTGTCAATTATTTTTACTTTATTGTATAAAGGTAACAAACTATCATGCAGGCCACCTGATGGTAAATGTTCACAGCCACCCAATTACATTAGTAATCATCCCCAAGTACGATTGCATTGTACCTGTGGTTTACCACAGATGCGTTGCTGCCCCTGAGGACAAAGATATTTTTCTCGTGTGTACGAGACTAGCTACGACTCGCCTAACCAAAAGGCAAACATTGCTTCACAAAGGATTATGAGAGGGGTAGTATTACCTCCATTCGAACTACACGACATGTCTACCACCTGACAATATTTATGTTTTCTAATTGCAGTAATAATTAAACATGCATTCCATTTAATGGAGAGCAGTCACTGCCACTCATGACTTCTGGGAAATCTTGATTAAAACATATACTACATACACATAGGGACTGTTAGTTTGTTATATAGTGTTAGTTATTTTTTGGTGTAAATGATATATTGGTATATTACTAGTATTTTGTGGTATAAGTAGCAATAACCTAATGAATCCGACCTCTAGGGGGACAAATATGTGATTTTCAAAATCATATGTGTATAAAAACGGCGAAGAAGAATTTCGTAAGGAAACCCATATGTCTCAGGATGACAGACAAGAAAAACATCT
The DNA here is from genome assembly GCA_018250455.1 of Polygonus leo. NCBI lineage: Eukaryota > Metazoa > Arthropoda > Insecta > Lepidoptera > Hesperiidae > Polygonus > Polygonus leo. The sequence goes on from DWNR01004806.1 coordinate 5,723, forward strand.
CAAAGGTGTCAAAAGTCCACGAATTTCATTTGGCCAACGCGGTGGCTATGGTCTAATCCTTCATTGCAAAAAGAGACCAATTTCTATCAGGGGGGCAATAATGGGTTGTTGTGATGATTTGGTGGTATTCAAAATAGGAGATAAGTAAACAGACTTATCGGTCATCGACCTCAGCTCAGGCCGGATACATACATATACCCATATGTCTCTTGCTTGTATATCGATTGGAAAATGGTTACAAGCCCTATTTACATATACGGCAAACAAGTTATTCCTTAAAGGTAGCAACGTCAACCTCGACCTCATGTAGGACTTCATTCATATTTGCATTTGAATGCAAATTTCCGTGGGTTGTGGTGACCATTTACTATCAGATGGACTTTTAGCTATCTTTACTGTATAAGTATTTTAACTTGTATTGTTGTACTCTTACAACACTATATTTATGTTATATGCGCAATATGTTATAAACTTTAGCAAGTATTAGTAAACTTTCACATTATCACGATTTTAAATCATCCATAAGTTAGTCTCCTAAATGAAAAATAAATTGCTATGTACCGTAATTTTATTTAATTATGTACTTTAATGATTAACAAATCTTTCCATATCGTTATTACTTAAATTTTAACAGATCATTGCACTAATCAGCGGAGACCAAAGAGAACTCGGCTTTCAATCTTCACTATAAGGTCCATAGAAGACCTTCGACCGAAAACCCAAAAAAATCGCATTACGCCCTCAAATTAGACAAAACTTCCTACACTTGTACATCTCCTGGCTTGCACAATAACCTAGCCTTTCGCTCCCCCCGCCACGCGTTTAGCTATATAGTTCTGTGATAGCGTCCGAGGAACATCACACTAGTTTGAAACACCAGTGACCCCACACTAAGCAACATGAGAGCCTTCGTAGCGGTAAGTCGAGTGCCAGTGTCAGTGCTAAGTGACAAGTGATGTGACGTTCAGAAATCAAAGTGCAATAAGAAAAAAAATAACAATCGAAATTTGAAATCTGATTCCGTTAAGCGAGAAAAAAATAAAAAAACTCGAAATTCGTAATCAAAGTCTGTTTGCAAAAAGGAAAAATAATATTCGAAATTTGAAATCGATTTCTTTAACGATCTCAGATTTAAATTTGAAATTCGAACGCGTTAGTATGAAGTGTTTGTGATTTAAATTAACGTCTATGCTTATGCGTTGCACTCATTGATTTCCGAACTGTCGGTGGTATACTGCGGTTATCTTGATTCTGGATCATAGCAAAGAATAATCAAGATGGCCGTAGAGCTTTATCTTTAAGTATAAAAAATCCTGACAATATGTCAATTTGCCCAAATATCCTTAACATAAAATTTAAGAAGACGATAAACAACTTTATAGAATTATGAAGTTAAAATTTCAAGTTATCACTTAGGATGAACGTTACATAATTTAAACAGAGTTAAATAGTCAACTACTGAAATATAAAGTCTTCAGATCTTACTAAGACACTATTAGCAGTTTTCTTGCATATTTGAGAGTAATATCAAAATTTAAGTACAGATTAACAATACTAATAACACTTTTATTACTCATGGCATCTAAGCAACACTTATGGTTACTAATATTCCTACTATCTTGGTCATTATGGAAACACGCAAAGACACCCAGAACCAAAAGTGAAATCTAAATACATAATTCAGATTTCTGAATGGCTGGGAATCGAACCCGGGACTTGGCACTACGAAATGCAGGTCGTCATTAAATTGAAAGAATATCGCGTAAAAAGTATGGGACTCAAACCCGGATCCCCAGTGTGAGACTAAATCTTAACAGTACTAGTATCACCACAAAAATATATGACCATCAATTTCTCTTCATAATTGAAGAGAATTGAATTTCTTAGTCTACAGATTAATGACCTGAAGAGCTTACAAAGAAAAGGTACTTTAATAGTATGAGATTCGCAGACGAGGTGTCACACGTTCATCTATTTTTTTAATCTCAAAAATCTGTTTACAATGTAGTGTACCTCCGTTTAATTTAAAAGGATTTAAAAATTTCAACAGGAATATTTTTCGTCAGATTGCTTACTGAACTTAGAAGTATATTCCTTTTTATTTTAACGTTTTTAAATAACGTGCAATGAAATTAAAAATATAGAATAGCTATGTTAAAGAAAGATAATGTATCTATCGATAGGGCTAGCTGAATGTACAAGTACTGTTCTTAGTGTACATAAGGATTTAATAAAAGGAATGGTCTCGTAAAATAACTTACAATTTACAAAGCACTTTTACTAAAAGCAGATGGACATTCAAACTTCGCTGTCGGCTCTTAGACTAAGTGCCAAAGAACATCCCGAGACCTTTCACTTTTACGTCAATTAGGCTCCCTAGGTTGTTCCTAGACAAACAGATTGCACAGATAATATTCAAATGGCAGACAATGTATCCGATAACAGATTATATACAGCTTCACATCGACGTATCGATATCAGTTAAAGACATTAGACACGCTACCAACTGCTATCTTTTTCCCCATTTTTCCCTGAGATTTCCTTTTTTCGAACAATAGGTGATACATCAATGTTGATCAGACGTGATAAATGTATGCATTCTTTATGCAAAATAGTGGGAACTAGTCTGATTTAACTAAACATGTGAGAAAAAACTTGGCTGAGCATGTCTTGTTAAGAGCTTAATACATTTTTTATGATAGAAGGTAAAACAATAAATAATTTCACGACTTTCACAAGAGTACTACGATAGTTGTATTGAAAAAAGGATTTGTTATAGAAAACGTTAGCTGAATGTGTTTCCTTGGTTAAAAACAAGACGTCATTTACTGAATAGTAGAAATTAATGGAATCAGAAAACAATGTATTTCTTTACTCTACACAATATTCGTGTCTTGTGAAAAATATATTTTTAATTCATTCAACATAATAAAATCTAGGTATAATAGATACTAGGTATAATAGGTATAGGCATAATAGAGTCTAGATAATCTAAATATCTTTCTGACTGGTATATTCTGTTACATAAAATTGTATATTATATACAACATATTACCTAGAATAAACTAGACAAACGACATCGTGATTAGAGCTTTTCTTTTAATCACTGTATTAGTTCTGAACAGCCGGTATTATTTTTGATCATAAACTCAAAAATTCTCAAAATCATAAACAATTCGTAGCAAATTACGTATACATTGACACCCATTTCAACCAAGCATACTGCGTGAGAAATGAGAGTGCGTTACCAAACAATACTTAGAATACTCAGAATACATTGACTATAAATCGTATTGCAATTACATTGATGACGCAACACTAGAGTCTTCCCTTCGCCGGCCTTATGAAACTTTAATGGAGTGCGCGCAATGGTCAGAGGTCGGCTACCGAGCTTAGCCATTCACACGGTACTTAGGATTGTGAATTTATTGAAAGGATCATACGCAATTATTTTAATGAGAAATGAGCTATTTAGAGACGGGTTGACATAAATATTGGAGTTAATTAAATGCCATGACACATCGGCTCCAATTACGAAGCGTATAATGTAGCGCCGATTCTTCCGTCGCACTTAAATATTACTTTGAATATCTACATGATTGATAATGATCATAAAAACAATAAATTCAAATCTTAACATGGCTGCAATAAATACGTTCCTCGAAGATTAAATAGCGAAGTAAGAATGGCGAATGGAATCATAAAAAAAAAGTTAAAAAATGGCGCGCTAAATAAATTATCCCTAAATAAAAATCTGGGTTTGATCTTTGATATAATAAAATACACCGTCCACTATTAATTCCTACCTTTTAATAAGTAAATATCTAATAAATTCACATTCTAATTTAACTAATAGATACTTACTATTTCACTAGCTTTGACCAATTTCTTCAACTTAACAATCAAACTAGAATAAAAAATCACGTATCTACCATTAAAATCGAGACGGAACAAAATTTCTCAAAATTAACATATTCGGACAATCACGACGAACATAAATATTTAGAAGACTTCATAGAACAATCCACTTGAATTGCATATAACTTTCTACGGCATTACAAGCACACTTGGTTACATTTAGGAGGAAAGTGAATTTCAAACCTACATTGATTTTCTATTGAGATGTGATAAAATGTTACTATATTTTGTAGTACAATTGACCTGCTTAATGTGTTTTATGACTTAATGTGGTCTAGTAGATATGTATATATATGTATACAAAATTGAAAACTCAGTGTCTAACTGATTAAAGACAGAAAATAATCTCGAAAACTAGTATTATCTAATTGTTTCCCGTTTTTGATACATTTTTCGTTGATACCCCGCTCCTATTAGTCGTAGCTTGATGTTAAATAGCCTATAATCTTTCTCAATAATGGACTAATGAAATGAAAATGAAATAGACTAGAATCTTTTTGTGTTGAATAGTCCATTTCAACATTATAGATATTAACGCGTTCAAAGCAACAAACTCAGTATTTTATTTAGCTTTATATTATGAGTATAGATAATAAGTAAAGTCCATCTTCCACGTTAGATATGGATAAACTTTCCTCTTTATATAATATCGTATTTATGTCACTGAAGTCACTTGACCCGAGAAAACGTGATTCTCGATGAGATGACAATCCTATTTCCTGTGGTCATTACAGATAGTCATACTTGCCTAGGTTTTAACCGTGGCGTTACTTGCATTCCAAATTTGTTATGACTATTCATTTAAATATATCATTAATTTTCGAAAGTCAGCTTAAAACTGTTATTGATTAAGTTAAATTGCTTGATAATTTATTAAATAATTAAAATATAATTTATATGACTAAAGATACGTAAAGAGTACTAAATATTTGGCCCAAATTCCTCTAAGATTGACTGTAAAAAA
>DWNR01004807.1:0-10602 GCA_018250455.1 Polygonus leo
CTAGCTGACCCGAAGAACCTCGTACCACCAGAGAATTATATAATGTGTCACAGTTCAATAATAAAAAAAACCATAACAGAAAACCCAAAAAAATAATATAAAATTATCATGTTGAACAAAATGTCTGTGTAGTGAATATTATTTAGTTTCTGAATGCACCTTGCATATTATTTAGTTTCTGAATGCAACTTGTTGGGCAGGTACGAAAAGTTTGTATGGGAAAATACAATTGTTGATTTAATATATTTCTTCATACGTTTAAAAATATTTTGCCAATATTTTAAAATCAAAATTAGCCAAATCGGGCCAGCCGTTCTCGAGTTTTAATGAGACTAACAAACGTCTATATATTTAGATGCCTATTTGGCCAATAAAGAATGAACTTGTGGCTGTGCAGATCTTGATTTTGAGATTTCTGTTATTTTTGCTTTAGTGCTTCTGCTTGGCGCGATCACCCTGCAAAAGAAAAATTGCAGTTTAATTCATGAAAGAGTTGCAGTAATTAAAAAATTTATCTTGTTTAATAATCTATTTTCAACTTCATTCTTTATTAGTTAATGGGTGTACGTAAATGTTTTAGGTATATAAATCTCAAAACATGTTTGTAAAGAATACAGATATTTTAAGATAGTTATTAAAGAATCTTCAGTGTGTGCCATTTTTGATTTAAATAAAAATTAATAATTATATCAAACGGGAGCAGTACTCGTACATCGTAATTAATAAACCTTGATTTGTACAATTTTTTCAATGAAGTGTTATTTATGAAAAAGTTTAAAAGTAGATTTAAAAAGTTATTAAAATCTGCTTATTTTAATAAGTCACTAATTACGAAAATATGATATAATACAATTACATTACAAGTAGAAAACGACAGGGAGCCGATGTCTAGAACAAAGTTTTGAAATTGCAAGGTTGTTCACATTTCAATGCGTTCCCGCCAAACATTTCGTGGTACCAGCAGACGATCAAAGGTGTTTGCATATACCATTTCTTTTTGTTGTCTGTAGGCGTTTTATAAAGTTGATTTAGTTTACTTGCCATCTTCGCTGAACTTTCCAATTCTTTGTGTGAAGAGTTAGCTGACATCGGGCGAGTGTTTGCTTCGTGCTCACTTTTCAGCGTCAATACATCTACTCGTTTTGTTAGCTCTTCGAGTCGTTGGGTCAGTTCTCTCGTTGTAACATCTTTGTTGGTCTGTTTAGGAACGGTCATCGACGGTGAATTAATCGCCAAGTCCGCCAGTTGCGCGATTTTGTCCAGAGACGACGAAGTCAGGAAAGAAGCTACCCATTGGACTTTGTCTGGTAGACGGCTGCTCCACACACTCTTCAAGTAATCTTCGTCTATATCCGGACCAGCCAATTCCTTCAAATGTTTCAAGTACTCTGACGGTTTCTTGTTTCCAATGTCTTCGGAGCTTAGAACATCCTTGATGTTCTTCATTTTTGTCTCCTTTAGCCGTTTGAATAGTTCGGATTTCAGCGTTTCGTATTTCTTAGTAGCCGGAGGCGCTAAGACTATGTCTTTGACTACGGTCAGACAGTGTTTATCGAGATGTGCGATAATGTAATTATATTTAGTGAAATCATCTGTAATGTTGTGGTACCAAAATTGTGCTTCCGTTTGTGCGAACCAGAGTGCCGGGTCGTCAGGCCAAAATTGCGTAAGTTTTAGACCGTTGAGATTTGCGTCACACATTGTTTGAAATGCGAGCCGCTAAATATTATGCTTGCAATTTTTTTTTTATTCCAATAACAACACAGATCCTTTAAAATTTGAACAAAAATTGCAATACTTGTTGCGTTATCACTGAGTTCTTGCTTCTTTGGGTATAGATTATTCACAGTGCGTCTCAATTTCCGCGACTTTAATTTATTTCAAACAAATTAATACGTCGTATTTTAGAATTTATACCTACAGCGCGGACACACATGCATCCTTCACCGAAATTCAAACAAGACTGGCTGGGCTGGGATTGGGGACCGGCCGGCAAGGTAGGGAGGAATCGTATCGAGCGTATATTAGAACAGGTACGCGGTACGCGAGAGGCGGTACTTAATCTTATTTTATCATATTTAATCGTACCTAGTACATTACTTAGTAAGCGTAAGAACATATATAGATATATCTTCTTAATCACCGATGAAAAACCGGTCACGCGAGCGTTAACCAGTCCCACAGAAACTTGAAAATCACAAGCTGCCCCAAATAATTATATCAATTATATAATACGGACTATAATAATGTGAAAGATCATTAAATAAGTAATTGGGAATATTTACAAGTCAAGAAAATATCGTGGATAATAAAGATATCCGTTAAAGAAATACTGTTACTATTAACTACATTTGTAGAATTATTAGTAAAGCGTATGACTATTCAAACTTACAGTGTAAAAAAACTATTATTTTCCTAAGGATTGCTACACACAATGTGTACCTTTTAAATATTATTTATTGGACCGCATATTCCTTCGGATTAAGTACACAAGAACCTAGTATCTAGTACCGTTCACCTCTATAGGAGAGTAAGTGACAGAGCAACTGCATTATTACTTATACATGGGAGTAAGTGAGAAGGGAGATCGCGAAATGAAACGGGAAGAGCAGTGATGCCGGTGATTCCTGTTTTGTTTTCAATACAACGATTACTTTATAATAGATATATCATATAAGCTATGATCGATAGTCTGATGGACGCCCCGGCCAGTGTACAGATATGAGTCAATAAACATGTTAGGTACATTCATCGGCATGATTTGTATTGTTCTAATAACATTTTCAGATCAGCAAAACATAATAAGCTCTTGTGTTATTCTTACTGCACTTTGCATCCTACTTTTGTGAATTGGTATCATAACATATTTACCCTTCAAATATTTAGTATAATATATTTAGTATAATATATATGGCTTTGAAAACATTATGAAGTATTCTGAATACCTTTTTAATTTAATTTACTATACATATAAAATTTTGACGTATATAAACTATATATACCTAAAAAAAGTACTTTAGTTCGATTTCATTGAAGAAGCTTGAGAATTTTAAAGATGAAGACTTGATAATAAAAATAATTATAGAAAAAATAGTTACGACAAGAGGCTTCGTCTTTTGTATCCCGAAGGACTCAAAGACACAAAAGACTTCATTGTTTGACTCCTATTTATTTTCGGGGTTTTTTCTAAATGTACCGGTTGAGAAATCGCACCCAACTTTACTTATTATTAAATTGCTATTCGTAGAGAGATGTAGGTACATATGGACAAAATAGCGGTGAATAGACATTGATTTATTAAGTATTGTGAGCCTAGGTTTGAAATTTGATCTCGTACGCTGGGGATCAGGGTACAAATCCCAGGCATGCACCTCAAAATTACGTGCGTATAAAAGTAAAGTTAATTATCTCTTGCTTTTCGTTGAAGAAATACATCGTTAGGTTAGACCTAAACTACTTATAGATAAACAAAAAGTAATCTCAAGGTAAGGATTTGTCATTTGTGTTGGTTGTTATAACGATGATGATGAATTATACTAATTATTATAAAATTGTATTTGAAATTCAGAAAGACGTGTTATCAATAGGAAGAATTAATTAATAAAAAAATAAAAGCAAGTACTTTATATTTGTCCATTGTTTATTTTGACATTAAGCTAACCATCTTAATATATATCAAAATTAATCATAGCATCTCGCATGAACGGCTGGACGGATTTCGCTAATTAATTTTTTTGTTGTGATTGTTATCGTCAGAATATGGTTCTTATTATAGAAAACCTTAAGAAAGTTACGCGGAAAATTAGAAAATTCAAGAAAAGTTAACGATCATATTAGCTTTTAAATTGTAATCATAACTTTTTTACTCACAATATTTATAGTTTAAAGTATTTATAGTTATTAAGACAGGAAAGCGCCTATCGGGGCAGCTAGTATCCAATAAAAAAATATATTGAGTCAATCAATAACAATAATAAAAAGTTTATAAGAAATATACCTATAGGACAAAGTAACAAACAGTCGACGAAAATCGACTTTTCTAGGTTAAGGAAGACATGTCAGTGAAGTAAAACAAAATGTGTACCATTTACAGGAGGAACAAAATGCGAGCTCCAGTGCCAATTACGATGTAGAGATCATCCATTCGGCAGAAGCGCACGCCGGCCTGAGGGCGGCTCAGAGTGCTGCCGAAGCTACAGAATCGGTAAGGGGAACTATAAATATATACGTGATTTTACAGGTACGAATAGTGCAACGAGAGGGGTTGAACGCCACCCTCATAATCCTAACGAATACATATTGTGAACGCGAATGTTAGTTTTTTTTTGTTTAATTAAAATTAAAAACAGCGAAAGCTGCCCGCTTCCAATACTGCCATTTGGAATTTTTTTGCACACACTATCAGGAATACAGAAAACGATCTCTACAAAAAAATGTTCTCAGGGGAATAATTTTCTTTTATCAATTCGAAATATATTAGATGTCGAATTTGTATAATAACACGCGCTAAGCAGCTGGTAGATCCTAGTTCATTAACACATCACAAGTGACCTATGATTTTAAACTGTATTTGGGTTTCTCTTTATGTACTAGTCTAGAGTTTATCCATGACACCCACGTCACAGGGAACCCTACTGAGAAGCTATGATTGTAGAAAGAGTTTAGAGAGGCGTGGTTGCCGGTTATACTTATACCAACATTTAATTGGTATAAGTATAACCAATCAATTTCGAATGTTCGAGTTCTAAGTGCGAATGAATCGTACCTAAGGTTGACAACAGATGTTACTTCTGAGAACTAAGATTTTCGACTCATTTGTAAGTATTACCGGCAACCATTCCTATTCAATCTGAAACAAGAGAACAGCAACAGAGTTGCTTTATGGAGGATTATGAGGATGGCCGTGGTACCTCACCGGGCGAATTATACGAGTCCTACCACCTGTTTTTTTAATATAATATAAGTATTTATAGCTGACCCGGCTTACGTTGTTATGCCATACAAATATCGCTATTGAAAATTAAGGGTTCGATGGTAGAATAGTGAAAATTGTATTTTTCAATACAATGGACAAAATTTTGTCCAAAAAATACAAAAAAATAGGACCACCCCTAGGACGTTTAGGGGTATGAAAAATACATGTTGACCGATTCTTAGACATACCCGATTTGAACACAAAATTTCATAAGAAAAGGTCGAGCCGCTTCGCAGGAGTTTGGTAACAAACACCGCTACACGAGAATTTTATATATTAGGTCTTTGTTTTTGGCATTCTTCAACTTATAACTTCTTTATTTGTACTTATACTTTTTACATCTTACCTTTTATGCTCTCTATAAATTTCATAACTCCACTCCACTAGGTTGTCTGGAAGAGATCACTTAGCGATAGGCCGCCTTTTGTACCGTTATGTTATTTGTACCTTCTATATTTTTACTTGCGTAATAAAGAATATTATTATGTTATACTAACCGCAGATATGCTAGCATAGGATTTAATTAAAATTATGTTGCTAATTTAATTATGTAGTGACCCGGGATAAGAAGTATCCTACATTCCCCAGTCCATAAATTATCTCGCCACGAATCAAATAACAAGTGTTATTTATAATTCTGATATCATGACGATGATGACCATAATACCGGTGTCTATGCTATGTTATGCTCGATCTCTCCAGACTACAAGGGTAGTACTTTCTACCCGTGGAATTATATACCCAAATTTGATGGATTGAAGTTTATTTGTGAAAACGGGTGGCTAGAAACAGTAAATATTGAAAAAAGAGATATTCCTTTTGATAAGAACCCTTTGAGATTTAATATCAATGTGTTTGGTATGTTGTTCCAGGTGGTTCTACGGTGGTGGACGCCGCGGTGTGCGGACGGCGGTGCGGGGGGGTGCAATGGTCCGCTGTGGCGGGTGACGCCCGCGGACGTGGCTTCACGTCCGTCCGCTTGCCTCGTCAACTTTCTGCTTAATGGACGGTCTGTCACGCTGGAAGTGCCTAGGTGAGTTGAAACTGTTCTTCATTTTGGAATTCTTGGGGATGTGACGTTTGTATTGGAAGAGGTTGTCAAGTTGACGTATTTAATGTATGTTACGTTATGTTTTCTGCTGTTGTGACGCTATTTTGATTGTGATTCTTCTTTGGATAGGGTTTACTTGAAATATATGATTAAGTCATCTGGAATCATATGGAAGACTGTATTGTATCTTAAAATTTCAATTATATTTTATTTAAATATTAAATATATTGTAATTCTTAGTAGGAAAAATGAATAGTCTCTACTTATTGTACTGTTTTGTACAATGCAACCGTACATATCAATAAATAATATTTCCTTCCTTGAATCCATCCCCAAGTACGATTTAATCATACTCGGAGATGATCACTAATGCCCATGGACGACAGTGACTCCTTACCATAGGTGGACTGCATGCTACTTTGCTACCTTAAGACGATAAAAAAACCATAAAAATCAAATAATATTGAAATATTGAATACCAACTTATTTTCTATATTTTCAGGAAAGGCGGAGGACGCACAGCATCACACGTGCTCACCGCGCAAGGAGGTGAATTGTGGATTGGTTTTTTGGGTGGTCGCACACCGTACGACGATCCACCCGCGCTGTCGGAAGGTGCTGGTGGGAGGGTGACTGATTACAGGTAATAAGTTAAAATATTAATCAAACAATCAAACAAAGTTTATAGTTTTAGGAATAAACATATTAAACGAAATTGTAATTGAATGGATTAAAAAAACAGTTTCATTATACCAAACTATTTAGGAAAGTTTTTAATTTTTACGGTTCGAACACGTTTCTCTTGGAATCTGCCGATTCTACCGGCAATTTTGACAGGTCTTGCTATTTTTGAGTATATGCGTAACAATAAATAAATAATAATACGTATTTATAAATAAATATAATGCTTAATGCATACTATAAAAATAAATAAATGCAGAATATTTTTATTTCTGACATTTATGTATGTCCTTGTTTGGTAGTATTTATGTATTAATTGATGTTTTAAATACATAAATACTATACTAATGCATCTGTACTGTTCCAAATTAACGTTTTATTTCTTTCATTTATAAAATTGCAGAATAAAAGAATTCGGCGCTCTAATGCACCAAAACAAGCTGCACCCGATGCGCGGGACGGGCTCCAATGGGCGCGCCCGTTCTCGTTTGCAACGGCACACGACGTACTGGCCTCTCACTATGTCCTCCACGCTTATATTCAACTTGGGCTCTGTAAGTACTGTCACTGTAAAGTATATAATTCAAATATCAAATATAAAGCAAATAGCAAATTCCATTCAAATATCGAATTACAACCCAAGTGGCAATGAAATACTTGGGTTGTCAAGAGATTTTTTTTACCACCACCCTATAACTATTTATATTTATGTGTTAATTATATCATAACATAACATCTTATGCACTCATAGCCCTACACTAGGATTCCCTGTATCGTGGGTGCCATGGACACACAAGACATATGCACAAATACCTAGACCCAGAACAGAAATCTAAATTCAACATTCAAATTTTTGTCTGACCGGGACTGCCCATAGATAGTAATGATCACTTACTAATTGAAAGTTTGTAAGTGAGGCGAAGGGTCATTTGCTTCTTCTGTTTATAACAACCTATTATAACTTATGATTGTTTTCTATAAAATAATACAAGAAATACGAAAACTGAGGTACTGCCGTTAATATGGACTGATAGCAAATTCTTAGGCAATATCATTTGCATACAGATATTTTACGAACCACCTATCGGCTAAAATTAAGAATACATTTTAAATATTTTTACAGGCATTGGAGCCGCTTACTCGACTAGTGCTGCAGGAAAATTTGAGTGATGATGAAGTAGACACGTGTCGCGGTGTGCTACTGTCCCTCTTGGGCATGGAGACGAGGCATGAGTTTCCCGTTGCACAGTTGCCTTCCAATATGAGGTAAGTGTTTATGATATTGTTGATGTCGAAAATATTGTCTGTAGTATTTTTATAACATGCATCTACACTAATAATATAAAGAGTTTGTTTGTTTGAACGCGCTAATCTCAGGAAGTACTGGTTTGAATTGAAAAATAATTTTGGTGTTGAATAGTCGATTTATTGAGGAAGGCTATAGGCTAACATGTATGAGCTACGACCAAAAGAAGCGGAGTATCAAAGAAAAATGTTGCAAAAACGGAGCAAATTTGACCCACTCTCTCTTATATGACAAAAACGAGGTTGCGCGGGTCAGCTAGTAAAACTGATAAATGGATAGACAATTTGATCGATTTTTCGTTGTATATTATAGACACTTAAACGTAAATGTAAAACAATAAATAACAGTGGCACTTATTATGAATATACAGATTGTTCACATTTTTACAGGGAAATTTCCAATTGATACATTTATGTGGATTATACTGGCTGTACAAGGTTTCAAAACGATTAGCTACATTGTTACTTAAGAGATTCATTATTTTAACTAAAGGGAATTCTCAACCAATGTAGCCAATAATGATTGCAATTTAATTTAACTAAAGATTACTAACTTATCTTCCAAAATGTACTAATTCAGTTGGATTGTTGGCGGATTCACATTCCAATCAGAGCCAATAGGCAATCATATCCTTACGACACTTTATAATCCTACTGATAAGGAGTTAAATTACACAGTCCACCTGAACACTGGCACGTGACAATGTCCAAATGATTATGTATATTTCAAACATATTTCAAGCCAGTTTTTCTGTCAAGATCTGTCATATTTTCAATGTGTTTGTGCTCTCTCAAGGTCTTTTCAAACTTTACACAGAGGTAAATCGAGCAGTCGTCGCGAAGAGCAATGGCGTCAGATCTGGGGCGAGTTGGAAGCATTGCTACGTGCGCATTCAGCGTCGCCCGCACACAGAACGCTATTGCGCACGTTGCTGGAGTGTCGCGCACAAAGTAGCCATAATAGTGATAGTAAGTATAATACTTTTAATATCACTAATACTATAATACATTTAATAAATGGCATAATAAAAACAAATCCAAAAAATGAAGACTGAAATAAAGAAATTAGTTTTTTGTATATATTTTTGAAAAAACGAAACTATGTGTATGGCAATGATTATTATTGACTTTGAGCGACACATAATAATCTCTTGCCAGGTTGACAACAGACTTTACGCATAAACATGGGTGTGTCAAACGTAGTGTAGTGTATGTAACGATTTTTTTTATTAATGTATTTATCGTGCAATATTAATAAAAATGTTACCTTTCTGTCTCCTTCTCCATATAAACTTTAAGTCTGTCAATAAAACATGATTAATCGCGATAAAAACTACGACCCTATCTCTCAAGTTACACAACTATGGTAACTTTCATTCAAATTAGCTAAATAGTTTTGAAGATTAGCATGACACATTTTTATATATCAACATATCGTAAACATTTTATTTCAAATCAGTGAAAATCTGCAATCTCTATATATGATATCGGATGATAAGATATACGGTATGATAAGAGGATAAAAAATACCAAAATATTGATCAAAACCCCGGTCGACAAACAAATAATTCTTGCACTGCTAATGACTTAGCAACATATATACAACTTACAAACATATTGTATAAATTAATGAATGAACTATTTTGATTTTTGTATTATATTGCTTGACGATAATATAAATACATAGAACTCAAGCGGGCCTTAAATGCTTAAAGGGGGCGCCGTCTGGTACAAAGTGTTTTCTACAAAACTTCTATTACAGGTTATTAATCTTTTCTATTACAGGTGACTCTCGAGCCACAGTAATAAGAGCAACAACGGACTCGCCCCTATCTCCCGTTGGAGCTGGCAGCGGCGGGAACGGTAGCGGCGATGTATGGGCGCCTCGGAATGTTCTAGACGCACTTCTAGGTCCCCCAAGACCTGCTAGGAGGCCGGATTTTGCGGGAAGAATGGCCGCCGGCAACAGGATAGCTACGTTGTACCCCCAATTGCAGCAAGATGTTGAACAGCACTGATTGTCCATAAGGACCGTAGTTCTTTGTTAGTACCCCTGGCTCTGCAATGTCTGTAGGCGACGGTGACTGTTTACCATCAGCATGCTTCTCATCGCTGGGTTTAGATATAAAGAAATGATTGAGGTATGCAATCTTCAGTACTGATCGGGGTTTTTTTAACAAGAATATGTGCAGAATTTTATAAAGTTCAGAAAGGCCTGTATGAAGCTTACCTGTTTATACTTATATACCGCTACTGACAACTGCCCTTGAAATGTCTCGTTCAAAGAGTGTATACTTGTGTTCAACAATCGGTCAGTAATGAGTTGGTAATGATTTGGATATATTGTGTACTTAGTAATGTAAGTAAAAAATAAAAAGTACTTTTGAGACAAGTTTTGCTTTGTTTTATTGTCCCGCTCATTATCTATACATATAGTAAAGCTAAGAAGGATCGAAAGTCTGTACCATAGATTATACACTTATGTATTGTTAATCTGTAGAGGATATCGAGATTTTTTAAACGGTTTTATTTAGTTCACCCCGTTTGTTTATTTATTTATTTATTTGTTTAGGTCAAATTTAGTAATTGA
>DWNR01004808.1:0-10600 GCA_018250455.1 Polygonus leo
AAAAACGGCTTAACGGATTTTGATGCCAACTTGACTAATCTGTCGAGACGATCCCCGGCCATGTTTTAGGCCATAAATATTCAACCCCTAAAAGGAGGGGTAGCGGGCGGAGCCGCGGGCACAGCTAGTTTATATATAAAAAGATAAAGTAAGCTAATTACGTCACATTACCCTAAACTAGGCGTTTTATGATTTAAATGTAACTAAACATCGTAAAAAAATATGGAAAAATAAATTCACCTCTTACACTCAGTTAATATTATGGCTCTAGGCACATTTTATTTGAACGATACAAAATAACGAAAAGAATTTATCTACATACCTACTGACATGTGAGTATTATACAATGTGTTTCAGCGCCTGACGGCATCTTAGATAAGCGCCGTACATACGATTAGAATGAATACCGGTATAGATTGTGGCTGTACACCGATGATTGTAGCTATTGTTATCGATAGACCTTCAGGTTTTTGACAGATATTATATAAGGAGTAAACAAGTAACAATATGTAAGGTGTAGTTCATACTAGTAAATCTTCATGGTAAACACCGGAAGCGGCAGTAAATATGAATCGAAGGTCGTATTCCAAGCTGATTGGAAATGGTATGATTATGAAAAACTGTGTCAACGTAAATTATCATGATAAGCATTTTACTGTTTATTTATCAAGTATAAAATGTTTTATTGAAATTCAGTTTGATTAAATAATCGGCTCAGTATGAGTCGTACTCGCACATTAACGTTTATTTCCTTAGAGTACCTACTTTACTATTTAACCTGTAATTTTGGCGTGTTTTCACAAAATAGGGGTGTTTTATAGGGAGACAACATTTTATTATTAAGTTTCTTTTTACTTTATGTTGTTGTAGCGGCCATAGTCATACATATATTTTTTTAAATTTCGAGTGACCACACGTTTTACATATTTAAAAAGATAATCTGGACTCTCACTCAATGTGTATAAATGTTATGATTCGAGACATACATCCGTGTGACAGACGCACGAACCGTGATGTTATTTTTTATTGGTAGCAGACGACTCTTCTAATCCATCTGATATGAGAGGTTAATGTCGCCAAGAAACATTAGTTATCAACCTAAATACGGTTGAATCGTACTGCAGATCGGCAACAGATGCATTGATACCCCTAAGGACTAAGATTCAGGAAACAAGACAAGAAACGAAAGACTTGTTTGACTTGTTTAATTAAGTCCTAGTAGGGGGCCAGTTTAATGCTTCTTTGGGAACGTAAGAAACGTCTGCGTATTGATATTTAAATAATAAAAATATAAATAATAACAAAATAAAAGGGGAATACAAAGGAAAAAAAACTGGTATTTAAGACGTTATCCCTGCTTATTTGGCCATCTGTCGTTGTTACGGAACCCTTTCTAAGAATGTTTCAATCGGACTCGTCCTATTATTTCAGCGTATGCTTTGAACCACAAATACCTAATAGGCAGATTTAAAATGTTCACAGAATGTACTACAAATACAAGATAAGAAGTAAAGGTATGATGAATCGCTTTTATTAAAAGAATATTTCGGTTTATCGCATATGTCACAAACTGAGCAACTTCTTCTCTGTAATTGACTTTTATACAACGCTTTAAGCAAATGACCTTTTTAAATAAATACAGAGGTGAAATTAGATATTCTAACTAGCATGTTATATTGTATATATACTTTTATACGAGTAACTTCTACTGCGAGTCCAATTCGCTTACTTTGCCTATTTATAACTTTACGAAAGCCAAAGCCGAATTACAAAATGTTCTCTCTCTCTCAGAATGAACGGATTTATACTTAATTTCACGACGCTGACTAAGTCTCCCATATCCATCAACTAGGAACTTATCAGCATGGCAAAATAATTCACGTATTTCATATACGTATATATATAACCTTTTCGACTTCCCTTTATCATTGAAGGTACGAAAAATATCGAGGTTTCCTTAAACTTCAAGGGCCACCGAGCATATTTTCTGTACTGGTACATATGATGGGAACAAGGTATTTTCCTACTTACCCATTAAGTAAATGTTAGAGGGAAAATTCGTGCGTTGAAATCGATCGATGGCTTCAATGACGCGAAGTTTAAGGTAAAGATATTACCGAATATGGTTACTGCAAGTGTTACAAACGCGCTTCGTTTGCAATAATACAATGATTAACATCAACAACACGTTCTTTCCGGGTGCGAAATATTTATTTTCGTAATATTTTAGCTTACTATACCACATGAAATGGCCTAAAAATATGTTTGTCTTCTTATTAACATAGTAACAATAGAAAGACGAACGTTTTAAGTTACTGGGGGTAATTTTTTGTTGGGGATTTTTGGGGTTCCGTACCCAAAGGGTGTCAAGGGGTCCTATTGCTAGGACCATGCTGTCCACCTTTTACACGGCTGTATTTTTGAAACCACCATAGAGAGACTTGAAATTTTCAGAAAATGTATTTACTTAACATTAAAACATATTAAATGTTTTTAAGTAAAAACTTTTGTATGTTTTAAATAATTATTTCTTAAAATATACTTTCAAAAACTCTGTATAGTTTTTATTTATAGAACTATAGTCAATAATATATAAAACTACAATCGAAATAACAACGCCCTCTACAGGAATCCCTTTTATTGGAGTACAACCTGCTTTGGGCACAATATTATTTTAATTGTGTAAATTTACTAGAAAGGAGCTCAGCACAAAAAAAAATGTATTTTGCGAATGGACTGTGATTTTAAAAAGTGCTTGTTTGGGAACTAGACAACACTCGAAGGATAATCCTAAAATCCATCGGTGCTTTATTATCGTGGCGCAGTCCCGGTGTTGTGGCAATGAAGTAAGTAATTCAATAGAATTACTTAGTTCATTGCTCACCAATAGGTGGATGTTACTAGCCCACTCTGCTGGAATGCCTTAATAGACTAGTGGAAAGTTATAAACATTAAAGCACTGGCTTAATCAGCCTTACTATATTAATTGTCGCCCATGTATGCATGAATATGGAGATATTAGTATCTAGCTAGCTATAGTTTGTCACCAATTTGTGCTGAATCTCCCATTTTAGTCGGCTATAAAATTTATACGCACTGGGTTAGTCTTATCAAATGTCGCTACTCGCAGATATGAGTATAAAAATCTCGAGATTATCTAAGCCACTTTTAGCAAGAGTAAATGTTGTGTAAATATAGTAAAATGTAATGTTTATTTGTCATTTATATCCGCTTAATCTAGGGATTTGCGAAAGGAATCCACAAACGGGAATCCAAGGCAATGGCATGAAAACTTCCGTAGACATTTTGTTTCGTAGAACAATTCCGTAGAAATTCTAAAAAGCTAGCTATATCTATGTAAAGGAATTAAAACGAACATGCCATATTTTCAGAATCGAAATACCTACTTGGTATCAAAATACTATAACGCTTCTATAAGAAGTGTTTGTTGTGCGATAAGTTTGAAAAGTTCCTATTATTGATCGAAGATGTAATATTTATTAGCCATCTCACGCGGGGGGTCCGGGTTAGAATCCCAAGCACGCACCTGTGGTTACATGCGTATAACATTTTATTGATCATGAACTTGATGATGAAGGAAAACATCGTGAAGAAACCTAATAGATTGTTAAAAAAATCTAAAGGATGTGTAAAGTCTACCAATTCGCACTTGCCAGCACACGAGAGGAGTTCGCGAGGAACTCTCGTACTTACAATGTGGGACAATAATGAGTTCTGATCGTGATGATTTAAGCTATAAGGCAGCCAAATACCTCATAAGTCTAGTAACTATACCCGAATATCATTTACAACTTCAAAGGAAAGGACACTGCTGGGCAGGAACGATGAATTTTATGAGGTGAGGCAGGAATGATGAATTTGTCGCTAATTTATAAACGACTTAAAAAAGAGGTTCAAAATTCATATGTAGGTCTGTATATTTTACCTATCTATATTTTGTACGAATAAACATTAATTTGATTTTTAAGCTTTACTTTCACGTTTTTTTTATTTTCGGTCATCGCGTTGTACAATACACATTTCTTTTATTATCTGTTACGATAATCTATGTACTTATAGGTTTGTGTTGTATAAAAATGACAATATAAGTTTGTGTAATCAATTCTTAGTGAGATATGCAGTAATTACTTGTTGCTTAATAAACTGTTAAGGGGAGTACCTATGTAATATGTATGGTAAAATGAAACTGGTCATTTTTAAGTGAATATAAGTTGAGACATAGTCGACGATACGTGGTATGTCATTTTGGCAGGCATTTTTTAATGGCAGGATAGTTCGTTATTGTGACTGTGATGTTACAATTTACGAAAACCTGCAATATGGAAGAAATTTTACATTTAATTATTTGTTGGTTTCGAAACTATATATATTTTTTGTACTTATATTATCAGTCTCTGATTTTTTGAAATAACTGGGGCACAGACAAGTGTTAATTCAAGCCTATAGGATGGTATTCGTGTTGTAAGAGATCGTAGTAAAAAGTTGATGGTAAATCTAGGTGTTGGATTTCCGATCTATCCGGTTCTTCCTAAGTATTTGTAACGGCAAGTGTTTCAATTTTGGGAGATCTATTATTTTATATATTACAAGCTGACCCAACAGGCGTTGTCCTATCTTAACTTAGTAAAAAAGGTATGTTGTTATGGTTACAATAGAAAAGTTAATATGATCATTAAGTTTTTTTTCAATTTTTGTAATTTTCCGCGGAACTTTCTTAAGATTTTCTTCAATAAAAACCATATTCTGGCGATAACAAATTCCACAAAAAAGAATTAGCGATATACGTCCAGTCGTTCACGCGTGATGCTCATGGCATAGGAAGAGGAGGAGGCATGGCCAAGGAAAAAAGGGATTCGTTTGTATGTATATAGATATATGTAGATATAGATTTAAAGCCTGGGGTGTAGTTACTTCAGAAAAACTCGAGTAGATAAAGTTATAGGAACCATGGTAACATTACTCATTGTATTCCACGCTTGTATTATCTTAACCTAGCGAAAACAATGTTGGTAAACAGTCGCCGTCACCTTTGGATATTTGTATCACGAAACCCTCCTGGCGATCCACTCCCGGCGTTGATGGAAAACTCTTTTCGCGCATTTTTTGTAGAGCCTCATGTCGGAGCATTCCAGAAATGAGAATACTTTATGAGAAAATACATTCCACAAAACATACGAATAAAAAGGAAAAACATGATAATGAAAATAATAATATCTATACAATACCTATTTATTTATTAGTTTACCCAATTTCTGTACCTGATCCCTTATATAATTTTATAGGAAAATATATTATAATTTTATAAATGCGAAAATATAACTGTAAAGACATCATTTATATTCAAAATAATTATAACATTTCGAATGAACACATTTATTCTAATCTTACATTTATTACCTCTGAAAATATATTTGCGCGTAACAAGCGCTAGAAAATTTTCCTACTTTACAGCTGTATTAACAGATTTTTATTGTAAGCATGTACCCACCGAGTAAATATATCCTAAACGTAATCTAAATAATACGTTATAATCTCATTAGATAATGTCAACATATACAGTGTAACAGCAAATACTTAATAAGAAGTAGGAAGGCCTTAAAAATACGAAATGGAACAGTAAACATACGTGTAGCTTATCGCACAACAAGTGAAAACAAATTGAAGTAAGTCTTCATAGTTAATTACTTTAACATGTTTTAATTAAAACAATGTTTCAGGTTTAGCAGTATTATTTTATTAAAACCTATATTTTATAAAATACATGATGTTTTTATAAATATAAAATATTTTCTATTTTAAATTAATAATTACAAACTATGTTGGTCTAACTGGTAATTACTAACCTGTTTTTGAAGCGACGATTGCCGCCGGAAGTGCTTAGGACGCAACAAGCGCAGCATATCGCACCAACCGAAGAAAATTCAGTGTCAATTGATTACCACCAGAGATGAAAAACAAGCACTATCAATCACGAACACATATCAAACAATCACAACATATATGTGTAGATGACACCCTCGCGCGACCAATGTGGCTCGTAAACAGAACCGAATTGCCATTGAAAAAGCATATGAAAACAACGTACAAGCAAGGCGAGTGGCGTGGAGTGTGTCATTAAACAATGCAGAATCGTTAATAAGTGTTTTTGAATGAATCGCATGTGTGCGCAGGTGGCGCGGGTCCGGCGGCAAGGCGATTGCTACCCGCGACGCGCCCCCGAGGACGAGCCACTGTCATGCGATCGTGACATAGAACTTCAAGTACCTACTTAGTTTTCTTTTCAGGGAATGCCTGAAGACATGATGATAACCTAACAATGTAATACGAGGCCTGATGACAAAGACAAATCCCCAAAAATGTCCTAATCTAAAATCAGTAAGAATTAAATCATTATTGTAATTGTAAGCTCCACGCTCTAACATAAACAATAAGTTTTGAGTGCGTTCGTAGGTAACATTTACATAATTCTACATCTTTAAAATGTATATAATACGTTCTAGTATCACGTCTATTGCTTTATTATAAAAATATAAAACAGTATCAATGAAACTTACAGTCGGTTTGAGGGAAAATTCTCTGATAATTCAAGGTCCCCTTCATGTTCATATAATATTGTTAGACATTTCAAAAATTCTCAAATACATGTTTAGCTCTTTAGGCTATTATTTATGACAAATTGTAGAAAAAAACATACTATTTTATGGTCATGTATTCACTTTCGTACTTATCTATATGCAATTATAACTGCGAAAAACACTTTTATGCTCATTACGAACTATCATTTTGACACATCATATTTTAGATTTTTAATCGATTATATTATTGAAGTTGAGAAAATCGATATTTTGTCTCAAACTATGTAAACTTCAGTTTGAGAAAATATAGAACTTATAATTTAAACTATAAAATAGTAATAGCAGAATAAAATATACTTGGACTTACAGACCATACACACATGACAAATTCATGTAAGTAATACAATATCAACTATACTTTTGTAACTTTCCTAAGTAATTAATTTATTATGGCCATAATGCTCATAATTATACCTCTATATTTCTACTCATAATAAAAGCTGAGATATGAAGTTCTGAGATGATATTATAAGTATACGTATACAAAAAGTAAACATTGGATGCCAATTTTTTTCTGGTCCCAGACGTCCAGAACTGGATATTCGATGGAGATGACTATTTCAGAGTGGGTTATTGCCAATTCTTAGGATTGGCATGAAGCCAAATATATATCACAGTTTTAAACCTGGCACATAGAGACTTGTATTCATTAACAAACGCGTGATCCGAGAGACACGAACCTTCTTTGATTGTCTACTAATTAATAATTATAATAGCCATATATTCAAACTTCTCGATCCAATTAGGTCAGTTAAGCAAAGCATCATACATAAGTCGAAAACTTTTGGAATGATAAATGCTGATGGAAAAATAATAAAACAGTAACGCGTTAATGGTCCCCAGAAGTCTTTACGTGAACTCTCTTTTCTTAATGAATTTAAGATGGGCTAGTTGTACAAAAACACGTAATAATTACACATTTAAAATACCAAAAATATGAAAGTAGAATTAAACATCTGATCAAAGCCGCTGTTTAATTTTATCAGTATCTGTGTAAAAAACCAGTAAGTAATAATAAATATATCGATGTCAAAAGGAACATCTCTTAAGAAAGAGAATAGTACTGCAAATTCAAGAAGTTTTATTTTTGTATTCTGTCAGCGAATCGGGAAAAAGGTAACTTTATACATCAAGTATTCTTGTTGAAAAATACTCAAGGTGACAACAATCATGGAGTGTTTATTAATGCAGCGTGTGTTGTTGTAAACTGTGTCAGTAACATAACTTAGCTACTAACCCAAGCATTAGATCTAGTTTTATCTAATTGTGTCATATTTAGTGTCCTATAATTACTTAAAACTATCTCCACAAATTACGCTTTTCATACTTAGCGGAAGTCTATTATTTTATGGAGCGTGCCATTAATATGCAAAATAATAGTACGCATATAAGAGTATGTATATTTTTTTTTATCTCGTGTCAAGATGTTTGTCCGGGTTAATTTTCGAAACTACCGCATTGATTTTAAGGAAATTTCACGAAGATATATAAGTTAATCCAATTTAAAATATAGGCAATCTTATTTCGACTAATGTCGTCATTTTTTTTTGCAAATTGAAAATGACTGGCAGTACAACATGTGCCAGGTCAGCTAGTCGCTTGATATTTAAAAGTACATAACGGATTTTGATGCTGTTTGATTGTTTTTTAGATAGAGTGATTCAAGAGGAAGCTTCATATGTATAATACATGCATAACATAGTAGAAAAACACTGATAATATTTTATATGGCAGAACACCGTTTGCCGGGTCAGTTAGTTTAACAAAAAATAATGCAGTACCTAATCTTGCCACTTAACTTATACGGTACAGAAGTTACTTAAATAAACTCCACTTTTTCATTTTTTATTGTAATTATTACATTTGAAGGCAATTTATTTAGTTATTCATTGCTCAAACCTGGTTCGTCTTGCCAAAAACTACCAACATCATTGAATGGCGATTGTTGTTCCGCTACCTCTGCCGATTTGCTGTCTTCCATCTATAATACAAAAAGAGGATCAGAATATAAATTCTAAAAAGTTTCGTGAGGACATCATGCATATTTATGCAGATAAGATATGGATAAAGTATTTACAAGCCATCATTTTAATCCACATTCAGCATAATACGAAGTTACATCTATCAATATAGATACAGACTATGGCAAACTTCTCCATATAGCTAAAATTTAGATTTATTGATAAATGGGTGGATAGATATATCAATCACTTGAATGGATAATAATATTGTCCATAAGTCACAAAAATCTTGACATTTTTCTTACACCCACATCGGTGATATAAAATCTAATTCTTTGAGTCTTTATCAAGAATTTCGTGTCCAGTTTTTTCATAAGGTCTAGTCATTTTACTTTTTGTATGTCCACATGTCCACAATCATTATTTGTGATTTGGCGGTATTTTGATGTTATCTACAATATGCTATAGATTATCGTAATCTAAGTTACACGACAAACCTTTATACGCTGTCTTGGTAGCCAGCCATTTCTTCTAAAAGCAACAAGGGTAACTGGCCTCTGTCGCCGCTCAAATGGTTCAAAATATCCCTGGAGATAAAATAAATAATCCAAATTATAACATACAAATCCATAATCTGGTTTCATTTTTTAAACACAATGTTTTTAGATTTTTGATTTATGTTTAGATTTTAGATTTGATTATTGACATAACCAAAAGACAGTAGACGCTTATAAGAGCTAAAGCTAAAATAAAAAATAACTATGAGTAAAGTTAACTTTTCCTTCAACTACAAACTGCCTAAAATTTAAACACATGGCTTTAAATTCACTCTATTCATTCTTTATGAATGTAAAAGGGTGAATTCAACCAAACGTACATATTGCAAGCTACTTTCAAATAAGAGAAGCCATGTACAACATATGTACAAAGAGATTAATCCTCACATAGACAACAGTAAGTTGTTGATTGGTTAACCGGAGTCGGAAACTACCGAAGCAATATTCAATATAAAGTAGCCTATCCTATATAGGATCTAAGGATTATATAAGTTACGTTCAAACAGTGAAAATGCTTTTGCTTATATATATGTACACACGAACGAAATTAGTGTTAAACTAATATTTAGGGAACCAAAATGTTCAAATGGAATCCAATTACTAAGACTTAGCTGTTCATTCGTCCGTAGGTCACAGGGCTTTATCTCAGGAACCGTAACACACAACACACACTTGAAATTTTCTCAAATAGGGTTGTAGACAGTTCACAGAAATTGGTTTAAATCGATAGCAGTGTTGTTGATGATTCGTAAAGAAAATAATTTAAGAAATAACGATTCGTATTTATTATTCAATTACACTTTTTAATTGCGATTTTAAATATTAGACTAAAACGCATTAATCTGTCATGGCGTGCCGATGACGTCACACACTATTAAACTAAGCGCATCGCATCTGCTTACTGTATATCTGTTCGCCAAATACGAGGACGATTAATGTTTTCTTATTAAATGTATTTTAATTTACATCAGAAAATGGATTCTAAGTTTTATAATTGCGGCACCCATGTGTACAAACACAACAAAAACATATCCCCCAATAACTACATGTGTTCAATTTTGATTCAACTAGATTTGAATACTACCTAATAATATAATATATTTGAATAAAATAAACGATTAAAAATAAAGTAACATTGTATATAGAAGTTGACGTATGTTGCGAAATAGCTTCCGACCATTAATATGTCGACCATCAGCAAACTACCACTGTTGCTGTTCGTAAATCCTGGTATCATTTTATAGTCAAACTAGCTGACCCAGCAAACGTTGCTCTGCCATAAAAAAATAATTATAAAAAAATGGGGGTTGATGCTAGAAGGGTGAAAATTTAGGGTCGTATGTATTTTTTAATGCCGTATTATGAAAAAATAAAAAAAATAAAATGTGTCCAAAAAATAAAAAAAAAATGTTAGGGGTGGACAACC
>DWNR01004809.1:0-10599 GCA_018250455.1 Polygonus leo
TTTGTGTAATCAACGAAACACATGAGCATCGGTACGTTGAATTCTCGACTCTTTTCAATCATCTGTCGTATATTCACCTTTGCTACCTTTGAAGTCTTAGATGTTCGCCAAATTTTTAAAAGCATATTAAAATATAAAAAGCATATTATATAAGTATAGTCAGCAGCCATTCCTCTCTAAAACACACTAATTATATCAGGGGGGACTATAAGACCTCCTCGAGTGTGAACGAAAGAAAATGATCGTTCTACATGTTGTATCACTACGTGCAATATATATATATATATATATATGAATGGTGTAAGCCACTATCAAATTCTAAAAACGTTATGAGGATAAGATGTATACTTTAAATTGAATATTACGTGAGGTTGACCACAAATGCGTTGCTACCCCTGAGGGCTAAAATGTTCACCTCGTGTATAAGTATAGGCGGCAACCACACTTCTCCAAACCGAAACACAATAAATTGGTTCGCGGTGGATTATGAGGGTGGCAGTAGAACTTCCCCGGACGAACTACATGAGTTCTACCACCTTGTAATTAATATTACAAATACTCCTTATAAGAAAACTTATTATGATAAGTAATAATATACATAGTAGGTATACATTAATAAGTAAGCACAATTTGACATTACTGTGTATCTACAATTTAATATCTAAACAAAATAAGTACTAATTGAATATTTTCAAAGATGGGTACGCTTGTAGTTATAGTTTGTTGCGCTGTTCAATAACGAGACTTCATGCGCGAGTGAGCTCCGCGGATCCTACTCGTTAGCGTTAACGTTCCGAGAGTTCTACACTTGTACAGGTATCAGTTTTGCATAAAGGCCATTTGCGAGTATCTGCTTGATGGATGAAATGTGAACTTTCATGAAAGAGAATACTACTACTACAACTCCCAGAAACCTGTGACACTGGGGATACCAAAAAAGATATTTTTTTTGCCTCAAAAATCTGCCGGCCAACAGGCTTCACTAAATACAAGAATAGCTTCACTGAGCATTATGACACGTTTATGGTGGTACGGCTACGGTCCAACTACCCTATTTATGTTTATTTATCGCCAGATTTAGGTATATATAAATATATCGAAAACTATTTTCACAATATTTATGTTTAGGTTGTCATTCTGGCTATTTATACCAGCAGCAGTGCTACAAAAAATGTCCATAAGCCATGTAACCAACCAGGGTTTGACTTTCGTATCGTAAATCCTAAATAATCCTAACTAATTTTACACCCGGGAATAAAATTGGAAAAGTGGCTCGTATAGTAAAAGTAATGTAACCTGCTATGGGTAATGTGCAATAGTCCCGCATAACTTACTTGTTTATGAACCGACTTTGATAGTTCTTTTGCTGTTGGTTCAGTATAGTGTCGAAGTTTCTCATGCATATTTCACGTGGAACCTTGAAGATACATCAGCAAACTCCTCAATATTTATTGAGAAATGCGTCATAAATAACGTATTCTAAAATTTATGATCAAAGAAGTCCAGAACTGGATATTATTGCGAAAAGCCAAGTTCTGATGATGCAGGGGTACTGCCTGTCAAAAGTGTAAGGTCTGTGGTAACTGCCACTTTGATAGTAGTGTTGAAGATACTAAGCAGAAACTACATGACAAGTTTTAAGTCACTACTCCTCAGTTTTGAGTCTGAGTCGGTGCCATCTCTTCCTTCACTTCATATACCTTCTTGGCACACTTGGCACCGATATCAAAATTATTAATTATTTTTCACTTTTTAGTTCATCTTGAAGTCGGTTCTATTTTTAGTTAAAAAGTTTTTATTTGTATTAGTTTAGAAGGAAAGAAAAATATTGAAAAAAATTAAGCGTTATTATATAAGAAAATAGCTTATTTTTATTTTAATGCACATGCCTTCCGTGCCTATTTTATGATTTTTAATAATGTTTCTACAGCTTATTATTCACATTAAAACAACTCATTTATTGGTGCGTTTTAAGCTTCACACTGAAACTTTAGTGTATAAAGTTTAACTATTTTAGTTGACTTGAGCGAAGTCTATTCAGACATTGTCTAATCAACACTAACACACGCTATGCAGTCGCTCAGTTGGCATAAATTACGACTAACACAGTAAGTAACGTTGCACTATTACATTTTCAAATAAGCATGACTAATGAGTTCTTAACAAGTAAAAAGCAGGTTCCTTTTAGTTGTCCCTCCGACGCAGGGCTATACAAAAGTACTCGCTGGCGGTTTCACGAACAACTTTAGTGTGACCCCACAAAGCTATGGAACGTCATTTAAATGCACACGTTTCATTGGCTCTGAATGCTTCAGGGAAGTAGAAAAAGAACGGGCCAATTACGACGCTTTTGTGGCGACGCGACCTCTCGAAGTCTCGAGTGTAACTTTTATGTGCTGGCCCAAGTTTCCATTCAGTTTCGATGGTGTCTCTGCTTTAACGAAACACTCGTAGACTTTTGATTTGGAGATGGTATGAATGTTATCAATATATAGGTATGTAAACATAAATAAAATATTTATTATCCTATTGTGGGTTTTGAAATTTCAGATTTGTGAGCATGTAATGTGTGTTTGTTATGTGAGATTGTGTGATGTACAATGTACATATCGTTGTTGACGGGTTTATTGAATTACATCAAAAATGCTATAAAATATTGTCTTTCCTCACCGCCTCCGTCTGTAAACGCGATAAAAAACCACCGAACGGATTTTTGTGCACTTTTCACTGTAGTTTACCGTCCAGTAATTCGTCGATAAGGTGTATAAGGTTTTATATCTAGTCTAATCTTTACAAGATTATTGCTCAGGTTTTTGCAAATATATCATGTTGGACTGAGATCTTTATCGGAGTACGCCGCGTAAACTACTAAGGTCAGCAACGGCATTTTTTGTCTATTTGTATAAAGTGAAAACATTCTCATAAAACTAAATTATTTGAAAAAATCAACATATTATCAGATAAAATTTACTTTATTACAGCATGCAAATTTGACGTACCTATAGTCTAAAAGATATTATGAGAATTACATTTTACGGACTAACATTGCGTGCGTGAACGTTGAAGTAAAACAAGGGTTGCACCCTAACCGAATGTGAAGATACATTGTTTCTTATTTTATATATTTTTTGAAAATAACTAAATATTATGTGCTATATGAACCATGTGAACTGGAGCGGGTTGCTAGTAATATATAACTACTATCGTTGTCATTAAAATGAATGCATCCTCAAACAAATTTAGCTCGAAAAACACTGAACAACTAGTCTACAATAGTGAACTTACTTTCTTTTTTCTGTAACATGTGTGTTAAATTACAGTCGAATACTGTTAATGAGGAAAACCGCAAACATTTTCTGTAATTTAAAAAAATGTCAACGAAAGTCTCGCAGCCTTGTCATTTCTTAAACCTTATAACTTTACAAATACTATACAAAACAATGAGGTAGTTTCATGCCTTAATTTTTTTATTACCTTTACTACGACATCGTCAATCAAAAATATCATCTTCTTATAATGTAAAAGGCCACTGGTCATCAAGACATCAGTTTTTTGCACTTAGTAGATGTGTCGATTATAGCCTTCCTCTTTTACAAACTGTAATATATAAATATCTTATGTAACAGTTTGTTATCGAACTCTTCCGAAATTCGTGATTTTTTTTTTGTAAACGTTTAGAAGGTTGTAAGCTATTTTCAAACCCATAGGTGATAAGAGTGAGCCTATCCAGATTTTTTTTATAATTTATTGTATATATTGTTTATTGTTTGTATTTATTTACATTAGGTATGAAATATAAAATATAGGTATCTATAAATGGCAGAACAACGTTTGCTGGGTCAGCAAGTGTATTATAAATTAAACCAAGAAAATATCTAAACAATCTTATCTAGTATTTTATATAACTACGGTTTCTAAGAATCAAATACGAACCTGATTTCTTTATCATTCATTTTTCAATCAATCGAAACCATACAACTGTAACGCTAATAAAGTCTTTTGAAAACTCTTTAGGTATTCCTCAGATAGGCTTTGGAGGCTTGGTAATTTGAAATTGTGCACTTTAACAAGAATTTTACTTCATTTCTAGTTACTAGGCAACATTTAGGTCTGTTATATTTCTTTTAGTAGTAATGTATGTACTTTTAGTAGTCGTGTGCGAATCAACCTAACTACTAGCTTAACTTGGCTAGTAGAACTAATCTATAGTTCATTAGCCGCGTAGAAGATGGGTATTAGCAACTTGCGATTTCGAAAGATGTTATTGCTGTTTACATTTATATATATTAGGCCTGAGCAGAAAGTGTCCTCAGGAGTGGCAACGCACACCCCGACATTTCTAAATTTTCTAATACCAGAGGAATCACCCATACATCGCTGCTCTACCTTGCTAGAAATCCTATCGCCACATTTTCGAGAAAGCTTTATGCCTTAGTCAACCTTGATTTCTTTTTTTTTATTACCTGTAGGTAATACGATATGGTTGAGGTCAAATACGTTTATCTATAATGTTAAGTGGTCACTAGTCATCCAGACGTTAGTTTTTGAACTTATTTGTTGATATGATTACAGTCATCCTCTTCTGCTACTTATGTACGGTAAGCTATATCTAGAAAATATCTTAACCATATAGTATCTCAAATACCTAACTACGGTTTCTTAGAATCAAATATTAATTTTACCTCATTTTTAGTAACTAGACAGCTGTTAAGTTTGTTAATATCTCTTTAGTTAAATAAAATATACCTTTGAGTTATCAGTGTATAAATTAATCTAGCTACTAGCCTAATTAAGCTAATCTAGTTACTAGCTAGTAGAACACAATACATACTCCACAATACATTTCCTATAAATACTGCCAACAAACAGACAGCTGTGTTTTTAAAACATATTCAGATTTTTATCATATAACTTAGCAAACAAGCATGCAGGCGACCTGATGGTAAGTTATCACTACCTCCCATGAATAGTAGACCACAAATGCGTTATTACTTCTGAGGACTATAAATGTAAGTACAGCCGATAACAACCGAAACACAAGAATTGCTTTACGGAAGATTATGCGGGTGGCAGTGGAACCTGGTTGATCGAGGATCAAACTACTCGAGTTCTACCACCTGGCAGAACAAATAAACACTCAATGAACTCTGTTCTTAGCAAAGGAAAATAAAGGAAGCAAAGTGGCATAAAAATACGTAACAGTCTTCATATCCAAAACGTACATACTCGTAGCAATTCAAATCATGTGTAGTGTATAGTATGTGAGTTCGTACTCATATATAGCATTAATTTTCAGCATTTGGCATTCGTTTCATAGGATATTTCTGTTCATCCAAAATCCTTTCATGCTTTAGGCTTTGAACCACCATCAGCGTGAGTTATTTTATCGAATGAGCTGTGAATAGGTCAGTTCAGAGTCGATTATGAACGTGAGGTCTAGAGTTGCCAAATATAGAGACTTCACGGGGCATTCCATTTCCCAATACTTTCTATATTTTTCCTTCTTTTCGCTTTTATTTTTCTGTGTTTTTTAGCAATTACGCCTATCATTGCCAATGCAATAACCCAGTATGAACTAAAAAATATATATTTTATCGAATAGGTAATATTTTTTACAACATCATCATTTTTTATTAAAAATTATTGTTAATATTGTATTCATCTTTCTCCTTCTCTAAACGAAATGTTGAAGTGAACATTAAATAATTTTCTTGTAAAACGTAATTATTTTTTAAAAGTTTGCAGAAAGTATGCTTAATTGCTATTTCAAAAATATTAAATTCATTGCGGATATATCGATACTCTCTGCCTACCCCGTTAGGGATTTGGCGTGAAGATGTATGTGAAAAATATTAAAATATGAAACCTTGCTATTTCATAGTCGGTTTCTTATATGCCTAGTTTTTTAAATTAAATAAAAATAATTTCATATAATGTTGATTATATACAGA
The DNA here is from genome assembly GCA_018250455.1 of Polygonus leo. NCBI lineage: Eukaryota > Metazoa > Arthropoda > Insecta > Lepidoptera > Hesperiidae > Polygonus > Polygonus leo. The sequence goes on from DWNR01004809.1 coordinate 5,952, forward strand.
TTATATCATACAGGATTTATTACATGGAGTCGAAATTAATTAAATTAGTCGAAATTTGTAATTTCAATAAAGATCAGAAGGTTGCTTATGATTAAGAGAAACCTTGGTGATATGTGCCTGCTTTCTACCATCGATAATACGCCCACAATTAAATGTTAAAATCTTATATTAGCCCTCCGTTACCTACTAGGTATGTTATATGTAGTATTATTGCTTCTAGCACTTCTTAAACTTGAGTTAGGTACATGTGTCGGCTATTGTACACTCTACATTTGTACCAACTTATTTATACTGAATTATGTATATTTAAGTATCAAACATAAAAAACGAGGTTTTGTTATTGAGATTTAATTTCTTCGCTCTATGTCTTATCTTACCTTTGGGCTTCCACGTTTCACGCCGGATCAACCAGTCCTCCTCACGCTTAAGCTGTCCCGTTTTCCGGATTACAAACCTGGCGACACTGGCGGAGGCTTGGAGCTTCGATCAAAATGCATTTATGGCGCTTGGCCGTTCGTTAGCGGATCGTCAATACGGCTCTCGGTCCACCCGCTATAAATTCCGTATTGAGCGGACACACAACAAAGCGCGTTTTGTCTTGCAAATGAAAACGCGCACATTTCGCGGTATTGTGCGCCGCTGTTTCGGTGCCCGCCATTATTAACGGCGAACATGAAAGACAAAAGGTTCGTCTGCAGCACTGAGCCTGGCCTAGATAGCGGATTATTGTACTAACACAATAGAAGCGTTAATTCCGCGACTCCACCATTATTTTGTTGTTTGCAACTTTATCGCGTCAATCGATTTGATCGCGATCGGCTTTTGTTCGCTACCGTACTTTTCAAACTCCATTTGAAATTGATTGTTTTGTGTGCACATGATGACGGGCTTTTTGTTTGCATTGAAATCGTTAATTAATGATTTGGCTATTGAAATAAAGTTTCGATTGATTTAAAATAGATTACACTTGCGTAATGCAATTGTCATTTAAAATTACATAAATACCAAAGTTAATAACTACTTATGCATACTAAATTTTACTTAACAGAAACAAAATATATAATAAATGCCTAATAACTTTCAATATAATTGGCATATGTGCTGTGCTATGTATAAAAAAATATTAACACTATATTTTCAAATATATTCAATATTTGTAAATTTACCTATATGTTTCAGTATCATTTCAAATCGTAGCAAATCTTAAGGTCAATTTTCCTGCGTAGAACATCCGTGCAGGATATTTACAATTTTTTTTTACGTGTCCAGATTAAAAACTCTTATTCTAAGATAAGAATTTAGAATAGATTAAAAATTTAAATTTGTTTATGGCCTCATTATGGTTTTTTATTCTTATTAGAATCTACTTAGAACTAAAACTTACCGGCAAAACTTCTCAGTCAGCTGATAAATTCCAAAATTCCCAAAGGTATGCACAACACTATAATATCACAAAAAATTCACATTCCACACTTCACACATCAAAATTGTCTCCCTAAAATTGCTGGTACGAAAGAAAAATTGCGATGATTAAAAAATTGGCGGGAAGATGCGAAAAAGTTCAATCGGGCAAAGGGTGCTCTGCGTTCGGCCAAGCGGTCGTCGTAAATGGGAAGCGCTGGCAGACTGCGAGCCGGCCGGCGGGAGTCGCGTGAGCCTTTCGCGCCGAATCCTCGCGCACCGAGCTTCGCCGTCATTGTCACCCTTTGACATCAACATCAACATCATACGTACTATAATAGAAGCCTTGCTTGTTCTTATAAAGAGGCGAGCGTATCTACATATTATGTAAGTTAATTATAACATCAGGTATAGGAATTAAATACATATTTCTTTACCATCAATTCGTTACAGTACAAAGTATGATCCTAAAATAAAAACGATTTAGGCTGTACTCTACCACGCTGCAATCTAGACAATATTTCACACAACTTTCGTCCAATTTTCAGAAAAATTCTCACATGTGTATAATTATATCTTATGTTTTATAAAATAATAAAACTGAAATATTTTATTCGTCTATAAAACTGGACTCCATATATCTACGAAGACAAGCATTACAATCATCTCTATCGAGAGTTTGTAATTATAACGTATTTAGTAAGTTATATTTTTAATCATTTTTTTTAATACTCTATAATAAGTACTTATCCTGGAGTGAACTTATACGATTCTAATAAGCCAAATTAAGAATTAAAACAAATATTTGTGAAAAAGAATCCAGTCATCGTAGTACCTAACAAATGAATACAATACAAGCACAGCCCATTAAGCAGCGCACTACAAATAAGATACGTCTCATCAAAGGAAGAAGCCAGCACACAGGAGCTGATACAATGTGAAACGTTGGGTAATATGTCCGATGACAATGGTGCGAATGCGGCACAAAGCCGCCGTATTGTGAACCCGTACAATACACCTTGCATACACAAACATAACCAATTTATTTCGGTATTCAGCAAAAAATGCCATGCAATTAAGACCCTTACACACTCGTAATAGAGAGATCAGATGCAGATGCGTGCTCGCCATTGTTGTGGATGTAATACGGTATACTGAGTGTCAATAAGTGATATCAGATAAATCGTAGTTTTGTTGTAGCTGAACTCGCGTAAAATGTTTATTGATTTAGTCATGTGTAGGAGCGACATTAACATTATATTTAAACTTAGTCATGGAGGTAAATAGGCGCAATCCAAAGAATTGACGGTAGGTATTTGTATTCATTTCAACCTCTGATCCTTAGTAAAGCTTATAATTAAGTTACGCGGTAATCCTTATTATAGCTTCACAAGTACGTCCATATCTTGCATACTTCAAAGCGACCATAAAGCGTCATTGGGAAGGTCTCACTTCAATAGAAGAGGCGAATACAAAAGACGAAAGAGGGCTAGGTAATGGCAGACACAATGGAATACTGTTTGGACTAGCGACCGCCCTCCCGCACAATGGCGGACCGCGAAACTTATTTTATTCCTCAACACTTATTTATTCTCTGTGCTCGGCTACCTTCTTTCAGATTTTTCCATGTGAATGGCTCTAATTATACTTTTGCTACGTAAGTACGTTTTACTCGGTAGATAAAACTTTTTCATTACAATGTTTTATTAAATTGATGATGATTGATCAAAAAATCCATGTTGGTATATCATAGAAGTAAGAGGTCAGTTTTTTCGTATAAAGATAAAAAATTTAAATGCAGTCAACCTGATGGTAAGTGGCCACTGCCGTCTATAGACATTAGTAATCATCTCCAAGTACGATTGAATGTATTGTAATGTAATGTTGTATGTCCCCGGTCGAACTACACGAGTTCTACCACTTGACTAAATACCTACAAAACTGAAATTTTGCACGTAGGAAACATCAACAAAACTCGGTGTTGGGACTGGGCTACACTAAGGGGACTTTTCTTGTAAAATGTAGCGCTGCTTAAAAATCAATAACCGCTTAATTAATAGATATTAATATACCCAACCTTTTTTTGTTCAATATTGTACTCATAAATACCAAATATAACGAGTCTGAAGATGATGGGAAGATCTAATGTATCGGCTGTGTATACTTTACCACAGTTACATCAGAACCTAATTAACATCGATATAAAACTAAATGTTATCAAATAAATGTCATATGGTTGCGTTAACTTATTTTACAGTTAGAAGAAATTCGATAATATACGTTTAGCCTCATTTTTTTATTTACTTTCTCACTTTTCTATTCTCAAACAGAGACAAATTAGCCAGCAACTTTTCAAACCATAATACTCATGCTCTATAAACCGAACAACAAAAATGACTTCACAGAGCATTATGAGGAAGGAATTGGGAGAATATTTTTTTGGCTCTCTTTCTTTTCTCTTTATGACTTTGTAGAGGTATGAACGGTAAACCGTTGCGTAGCATACGATGGCGTAGTACGTAGCGCGTAGAGTGACGCGGCGTTCTAGATTACGTTACGCTACGTGCAATTTACCGCTATAAACTTCGTTTTTTGGGTTCCGTAATTAGCGAGTGCCAACAAAACCAAAACTCAGTTATTCAAAGGTGGTTCCTTTAGAACTCTTTTTAAATGTCAGACAAACCTATCGCTGTTTTGGAAAGTTCACAATGAAAAACGCTGTAAGAAGCTCAATAGGCACGCTATCTTGTTAAAAAAAATCATTATAAAGTTAATATTATACTATTGCTTGAGTTATTGTGTAGCCGTAACACTATTACTGTATCGCGGCTATTGTGTTACAGCGTTGTATCTCTTGAACTGTAATAGTTAGGTACATATTTTTACAAAATGAATATGACTGTGGCCTTTAAGCAACATAAAAAAAACCGTAAAAAAAACTCCAAAGTAAAAAAATATTTAAAAATTTGATTTTTTATTTTGATGATGATTTGATGATTGAAAAAAAATATTTGTCTATTTTTAGCGGTAGATATATGTATGTATTTTAATAGTAACCAGTAACAACTGCTACACGGCAACGCTGCTACCTTTTACGGTGCGTGGTTGGTACTGCCGTGCAAACCGCACATCATCTACATATATAAAAGGCAAAACTGATTAACTGACTGACATATCAACGCACAGCCGAAATTACTGTACCTAAAAACTTGAAGTTTGGTACAGTGCTTCCTTTCATGATGTAAGT
>DWNR01004810.1:0-10599 GCA_018250455.1 Polygonus leo
AATGTTAATCTATTACACATGATAAAAGTCCCGAGTCATTTTTTGTAGACAATTTTTTTAAAGATTAAAAATAAAAAATGTCTACCTATTCATGTCTCTGTATTGTCCGTGTATCTTTATAGGCATGTGAATAACGCTACACGCTATCTCTACAACATAATTTGCAAAGTAGTAAGTAAATTTTACAGTTGGTGATAAAGGACTATGAGTTTGGACCTTAGATAAAATAATACGTAAGATACTTATACCCATTGGTAAACATTTTACCAATACATTTAGAATTGTATAGAATTTTTGTCCGCCTATTTGTATGAGCCGCACACAAAAACTACTACACGATATTGGTATTGCGGCGTTCACAGTTGTATACTTAATGGTCTAGCTTAAAATCTAGTACTTATTACGCCGTTAGGAATCTGCCTTTCTAATAACAAGCAATTTAAGATAAATTTAAAGGCATTTAGATGAAAGTTAATACGGAAAGATTTAATAACCTAGACATATACTTATGAATTCAAGGATTACACCTTATGTAACTACTACTACTAATCGACTGATCACCAGAATATCGGAATAAAGTCTACCATTGATACTATCGTTTCTAACTATACCTTTGCATTACCACATAAAAGATTCTAAAACATTACTCGGCTGATCATCTCGAGCCACGTCCACGGCTCTTTGATAACGTCCAGCTCGAGATGGTTCTACAATGGTGCCTTTCAACGATTTGCGAAGGTAAGCTCGCGTGCCATAGAGAGATCTTTTATCTCTTATCGCGTAATGCGATCAATGCCGAGGGTACACGTAATGGTATTAGAAGCCTATCATTACGTGATGGCCATTACGTACATTAGCTGTGAGAAATATTTTAATACTTTTATATAATATCTGTTTAAGTATACGAGAATCGTTTATGAAAGAGATTTTTATCTAGCCAAGCGTAGATCATTACAATTGCGGTGTGTTATCGAGATGGTTCATTGAGAAGCCTGATGCCCCGGAGCGGTGTTGTATCGGTCAGAATCGACAGAAGAGAATCAATTAGTTTAAAATATTATAATCTCATTTTCAGTCTATGTGCTCCACTTATGGGAAATAGCATTCCTATATATTAATACTAGCTGAGGTACTGGAGATGAGGTACTGGAGAGTACCTCATCAGTTGTAGATTTTATATATAGACTACATGGAAGTAGTACACGAGTTTGTCACCAAACTATAAGTGACGCTAATTAGTCACTGCAACAGATAGAGGGGTTGAAGACAGGAGATTTTTTTAACAATCTCTTAAACAATAAGAATTCCTTACAATGTTTTTTGTTTACCTAAAACTATACGTATGATGGGAAATTAAGATACGTAAATTATTTTTGAAAACTTTAATGTCTTTGAGATTCGAGCCGTCCCCTTGCGTAACAAGTCGTATTCTTAAACACGAGTCGATCACAAGTATCGCAATTTTATATAGCTTAAGTTCTATATAATACAGCTTAGATAATAAACAACGACAGTACAAGACCTACTTATCTTAAACACGTATAGAAAGATTGTGGGAACGCGCAGACACTAAACTTGCATAATCGAAAATGTTTACGAGGCTCGAAATGGGCACGCAATAAACGAATGGGAATCGAAATCGATTTTTCATCAATATCGCCATCCTCTTTCCACTTCGTTAGAGGTGTGTATTAGTCCAATCTTCAGGTTATTCCGAGATGCGAACAGGCCTGGTGTTAACAATTACGCTGTCTCGTTTACACTTAGCTGTTACGAAAGAGACGGTTGGTCTTTAACGCATCCACAGGCCTGCGATCCGGCCGTCAGTAGGCGGTCCTAACGACCTGCCGATTGATGCAATTGACCCAAATGGACACGGGGATTAGAATGAGAAATAAACCGACAATATACAGAATTAACTTTTAATGCCACCTTTGCAATCGCCACACGCAGAAACGCGTCATAAAATGAATTGATAAGAAAAAAATATACAACGCTCCGTCATGCAAGTCAGTACCAGTGAAGATTGCGATCGTTTCCCGTAACATAAACCAACGATTGTAGCCAAATTGTATTTCACAGTTGAACGTTTCGCCAAATATCAACATAAAATGGATTACAGTTCTGAGAAACCAACCAATGCCGACGCCAGAGGAGAGGAATTATACAACGCGGAATAGGCACGTCAATTTCATTACTCCGCTCAAATATGCATTAGTCGACGAAGCGTGCCACAGTCACGAACTTTTACTATAATTACTGACGGGAGTGACGTCACGATTACATTATGAGTTCGACTCGGGCGCTATTTTCGTCGTCTAGAGTCGCTCCGCACCAACGAACGCAGCGGGGGGTTAATTTTCAAACTTTGATATTCGTCACCGGTCGCCCAAATGTTCCAGTATGCGTAGCGCGTGGAACGAGTTCGCTTAACTAAAATAGGATTGCTTACTGAGTAATGGACTGTTACAGGAAAATTAATTTATTTTCGTGATTTAAGGATCAGCCCTTCGCTTCTACTTCCGCGTTTTTTGCATTCGTTATTTTCTTTTTTCAGGTTTGTTTTGTTAATCTATGCGCTTTGACTGCTACTAATTTAGTTTACATCAGTAGCAATATTTTGCTAATTTTGTGAGAAAATTTATTGTTATAAAAGTTTTCAATCTATAATTTTAATTATGAGACTCGACGTTATTTATTACTATTAATTATATTCAATGCGCAAATTGATATTGAAAAATGAATACTGTATACTAATGGCCTTTTTTGTTCATGGGTATAAAAAACCATGATCATCGTCGATGGTGTTTCGGAGTGCCTGTAACGTCGGTTTTTATTTCCGACCAAGTCCGAAACTTCACGACACTGGCCGGGCGTAGTTTGCATGTAATCATCACGTCGCCCACTCGATGCGGTGTCCTCCCGCACGACCGTTCACGGCCAAGGCCACGGAGATAATAAACGCGTCGTAATGATGAACGATGTGCTACCGAACAAAAAACGTGCGCGCGCGCATCAACACGTGGGGAGTCTTTATGAGCCTCTGACATGATTTAATGGCTCGGAAAATTACAACGACACCGACAAACCCTATGATACGTATGAAAAGTAACTATTGCGTGACACCGGTTTTTGTGCGAATAATAATAATAACAATAAAACGACAGTGGCAAAATTGCCCGACGCCGTCGTCCAACATAACAACAACGTAAATGTTGAGATAATTCGCGTTGATTGCGGTGGACGAGACCAGATAGTTCAGTTCAACGATACAAGAAGCCATCAGGCGGGGCGATGCCCGTCGTAAATCAAAGTGATACCTCTTTTTCGCTAATGGACTCTTGTGACTAGACAAGGCGGCAATGCAACTTCAAAAAGAACAAATTGTCAAGTAAATTGCACACTGGCATCCATTATCTGCAAAAGCACGAAACAAAGCCGTAGTTAATTAATACATCGTTATCGTTACGATCGGGTCAGACACCACTTAAGACGTGGTTGTGGAATGTAGGCAGAGATCGACATAGGCGAACCTTACCTTTATAGTCTTTATTATAGTCCAATAGGCAGTTTATACTTATTACACAAGTGATTACATAGCCTTGTCGTGTGGGAGAATTCAATTTGTTCGAGCGTGAGGGAGTGGTTGATTCTACGAAGGTTTTAAGTTTAGATAACATCTACACCGAACAAATAGCTGTTGTCGTATTCGGATCACGCGCTCTCATTCCTCCAAGCTAGTGCATCGTACTTGGAAATGTGCATCATCGTGCATGTGTGGGATGTATTGCACGCAAAAATAACGCGACAAAAGACCTTGGTACCAGGGTGAATGAACTGGTGCGATAGGTAAACAGAGCTGATTGATGGCACGATTCGTCTTTAGACAGTTCTGTTTGAGTAAGAGGTAAATTTGCTGACAAGTTGTATTAGCCTTGAACCCTACATATCTGGGGGCCTATTATGCGCATCCGTTAGCGAAATTTCTATTTCGCTTAATGTCAAATTTGACATAACTATCCGATGAAACCGTCATTAAATTTTCGGATATATTTAATTTACAGAATACGTTTTAGTTTTTTTTAAATTACTAAAATACCGTGTAACTAAATAGTAATAAGATGGAGAGAATAATGGAGAAGGATTATTCAAAATTTCGGACGAAACTATGAGCTTATAAACTGAATAGGCCCTGACCCGACTAAATTTCCTCGTATTCGTGAAGTAAACAATGTTCATGAGAACAAAGCTGACAGTATCAGATGTACGCACGGGATAAGGCACATTCAGAACACGCACGTAGCGGGAAGGGACTTAAGAGGTACGCATGTAAACAGTACAATCTTCCATCAAATGTCACAAATGGCGACGTCGGTGTATCCGCGGACGACGGGCTATGTCGAAAACGACTCGGTCATGTCCCTAGAACGACTTGCCTAAGTACGCAACAAGGCACTAATACCTACATAGATTTGAGGTTTGCGAAAGTACATAAAATAATGGACCGTATTTTTGTATTTTAAAGGCAATATTTAAATGAGGAAACACAAAATACTCAAGTATTTTAGCAAATTAAAATGACACTAAGTCTCTTCCGCTCTCCGCTCTTTCGACCAGTTATAAAAAAAATATAATGTTTTCCACAATCATATCTCTTCAAAAAAAACATAACAAGTTGTATTAGAAAGATCTTATCTCCCTTTTCCATAGCGCAAAACTAATATGCCCAACTTAAAAAAACGTTTCCATTTTAAAATTCCACCCAAACTGTAGGCGAGAATATCATTTGCTTCGTAGCTATAGTGAACTGAACGCTGAATGTGAACTTTGTTTGCCCTTTACCTCCTCCATCTATCTAGGCCCGGTGGGAGCTGCCTATCGCTCGTCCTGTTCAACAAACAAGGCAATTGGCTTTGGGTAGATCACTATCAGACACGCCACGCTCGGCAGCGGCCGCACTTGCGTATCTCATTTTAAATACCACGTCCAATGTCCGTGGGGTCGTTTCATAAAACCCAAGAGTTATGATTGTACTTAACTCTTCGTCTTTCGTTTTCCTGGTTGGGTTAGGTTTGCCAATACCATACGATGTTTGTTTTCAATTACATCCAATGTTAAATATACTCGATTGTTATCGATCGCTGAATTATGCAATATCTTTCTTCTTGTAGTTATAGTGGTGAAATACTCCCATCAACCATAATCTTTTGTGTTTCGTTAGGAGAAATGTGGTTACCGAATACGTTAAAATGAGAAGAATACACTAATCCTAATGGGTAACAATATAATCATAGGATCGAATTAAATATTTAAGATTTATTAGAGATATTCAAGGCAATTGTAACCATGTAGGGCATTTGTAAAGGGGTAAAAGGAAGATGTATGAAGAAACTATATTTCTTAGAACAACGGGTACACACATTGTTATGTTTACAATAACACAAACGTTCCTGGATATAAAGTTGTAACCGCAAATGAAAACAGTTGTAAACTCATAAACGTTGTGGGCGGTAAGGATGGTAGTCGTACAAAGACATCACACGTAAGATTCCATAATATTTATTTGTTTAAAACGAGATCTGTTTCCTCACTCTGTCCCTCACGGTCCGCTACAACTTTGAGTAAACAATACCTTACAATATCATTTGTAGAAGCGGAACTTGCTTTTCTAATTTGATTAGAAATAAGGATGTTGATTTTTCACTTATACCATATTCTTGACTTTGTGTAGATACAAATAATTTGAGGGACAGTACGTATACAAATAAAGATCATTGTAGATGATAATGATGACGTTTCTCTTCAATTTCTCCAATTAGTGTGAATTCAGAATCTGTTATTTAAACTTAATAATTTGCCTTTCAAAACTGGCATAAATCGAGTCACATACCTAATATAAATACAGACAATTTCTCCAACACGTAAAGGATAGAGTTTCATTCAACCAGGCAAACATCTAACGTATGAATTTAGCTCACTCATACCTACTTTTTACTAGTGCACTCGTTATTGTGTGCGTCCATAACCCCTTATTGTGATGCAGAGGGTGTAAAGCGTTTACTAATTTAGCACCATCTTAACCTTTAGACTAGTTTAGTGCTCGAAGTCGCAAGTACAATGGACTGCACGAGGGGAAACGCGGAAAGCCAGCCGTTAACCACAGGAGGGCGTGCCGATACAAGGGGAACCACGGGTGGTTACGATATATCCAGTGTGGCTTTATTGAGCCCCGTTGCGTATAGTGTTGAAAGCGTTCGAAATACGACTTCAATGACCTTTTAATGTTTTATTATCGTCTGATTCTACTTTGTTGCATTTGAATATCAATCTGATTGTACACGTTCCACGTTCCAAGTCTAAAACGGAATATGACCAATAAAATTAATACTTTCAAATTATTTACTGTAAAAATTAACAGTATCTCAAAATACGATAGATAAATCTTCACGAAAAATGAACAAAATTTAACGGTTACTTTACGAAATTAGGCAAAAAAGGCAAATCACCTTTTGATTTTCTGTAGTGCATGCGTCCTTTGTGGGAGAGAGGGCGGTACATACTGCATGTCTCAAAAATATATACCATCATACATGGTGCACGCGGATTGTTGCGAAGTAGTTCTAACCTAACTTTATAGCAAATCACCTCTATGACTACAAGACCATAATTGAAATACAAATGTGAATGCTACCAAAACAGCATATATAGAATGGAAAAGTCATGTTTTTCTTGTAATTGGAGAGAAAACGTCCAAACCACATCTAGACAACGACACGTCTTTTGTCTATATGTAAGAGGGTACAACAATGTGCACGTCACGTGCTCTTTATTACCAATACGACCTTCAAACCAAGCACGAAACAATATTCATCGTACGAAATTACACGAAGAAAGAAACGATACGAAATAAGCATACTTTACTTTTACCCGAAGCAATCTTATAAGCTTGATTTAGAAAAAGAGTAGAAAAGAAAGAAAATAGTGAAAAGGCTTGTCACACTCTAAACATGAATAGAAAGTGCGGTGATTGTAAGCATTAGTGTAACACGCTTATTTCGATCAATTCTAAATCTTATGCTGAACGCATAATAAATCGCTTTACGCTTGACATATCCGTCCTACGATAAATACAAATCGAATTTAGGTAGCTACTTACACATTGCATTAGCGAAAATGGTGAAATCGGATTAGATGAAAGTAGCATTCTAATGCATACGTTTCTCCGAGTCTCCATGTAAGTATGCTTTAAAATAAAATAAGCTATACACGAGTAAATAGTGCAATTTATCGATCTACAGAAGCTTTCACTTGTCAATTATGTATTTTATAAGCAATAAAGAAAATCCACCTATTGAATTTGTTCATTTGTCAATGACTTGGACTGAATTTGTTTTTAATTTAAGATCTCTATGCACTAGATCGTCATCGCCAAATAGTGCCATGATTAAATTAGCGGTGAGCACATAGTTCAACTTCACTTATACAGACTTTGCTGCCTGGTATGGTTACTGTAGTACCACGGCATGAAAGGTATAGTCGGCAAAAAAATTTATAGGAGCATTAAAACCCTACAGTAAATGAATCATTTGAAAAGAAAGAAGGTATTTTTATCTAAAAACTTAATAAAAAGTATAAAAAAACAACTGAGAAATATGATGGTTTGGTCCTAACCAAAGCTGTTGAGGCAATTTGAATGGTTTTCAAACGAACAATTTGAGCAACGATTTGAACATACGGATAATGACTTTCTTAAGCAACATAACGTAAGACCGTCGGCTATATTTCGCGAGAACACTCGACCTGTTACAAATGAACTCCGGTTGAAATACGCACCATTCTTACGCTGACATTTACTAGGAATCCACGCGAACAAATCACAACCGCGGACAGGGCTGTCGACACGATTGTCTATTTTTTCTTAACCTTAACTGTACTTACAAACGAGTATTCTTTATATTAAATGATCATTATAACGATTAGGGATATTTATTACTGGTCCCAAATAGAATTAATATATTATCATTTATTATAAAAGTTGTTTTTATACGATTTATTAATGCGATGAGGAGCAATATACTAAATAAATAAAGAATAAATGCTTTAGATGAAATGCAGAATCGTAGATTTACGATCTTTCGATAGTAGTTTGTATTAACACTTTCTACACCAATAGCTTCACGCAAGGATTTCCTTGGGAGATCATTCTGATTTCTGACTGGTGACCTCTACACGATGCGGATCAGTATCAATTGAATCCGATATCCATTGATCGTTCAATTCAGATAATAACTGTGTAGTCTGACTGACATCCTTGTACGAGTAATGCCAGTAATAGAGATATTAAGCTTTTAGCGGGCTCGGACAAGCGGCTAGCGTCGGGTCGCGTGTGCGGTAATCACTGCTCGTGGCTACAGCGGGACTGACAGCTTGGAAGCAAAAATATATAAGTAATTTTTTTTCATAATCAAGAAGTATTCAAAAATGTACTTTTAGGTCCACAGAAAAGATTCCCCGAGACCAGGTCTTAGGGAATAATTTTGACTGGTGACCACAGCATCATGCGCGTCAGCATCAATTCAATCCGATATCTATTTATCGTACAATTCAAATGTTAACTATGTTGTCTAACTGATATTTTTTTAATAAACAATAAGCGTGATGAATAATGTACGAAACGTTAACTTATCATATCATCATTATCTACTCGCACTGGTGTACATTGAAAAATATTAATGGCCCATAAGCGTAACAGTTTGTTTAGGTCTTCTTACCTGTGCTTCTTACCTAGGCTTTGGTTCAATGCTGGCGAAGCATTGGCGACTTATCTGGTGTTGTAAATGTCCATATCGCTCAGGTTAATATAAAAAATGTATTTGTACATTATTTTTTATACCAGCGACCAGTGACCAGCTTGGGTTTAAAAATAAGGAGTGGGTCACGAAGGGGTAGTGTGAAAATTACCGGGCCATGGCAGAACAATGTTTGGGCAACACTTAAAGTATTAAGTTTCAATTGTATTTTTAATTATTAATATTACGAATATTACAGTTGTTAGCTTTTGCTGGCCAGCCGCCAAGGCGATACCAAGAAACGGACAAATAGACCATTAGAAAAACCCTTTATTCATGCATTACAACTACATTTACAGTTACTAAGAAGATGAGTAGATTGCCGAAGGTATTTTGTAGATTAGGACACTATTGTAAGTACCGTTAGGGCCAAACAAGTTCACAGTGTAAATAGAATGTTTAAAAGTAAGAAAGCAATTTCAATTTGTAAATACAATTAGATTTTAGTTGTGTTTGGAATTCGCACCATCGACCGTTAACTATAAGTTTTTTAGCACTCTTTGTACGAGAGAAAGCCATGGCATGGAGGTCACAATGTCACAATACTGGTCTGCCTCGCGCAGGAACCCGGGTATTAGGATAGTCCGCCACGATGACAAAGTGCGAATTGGTAACCTTCACATACCTTTATTTTTGTTTAAAATCTGTAAGTCGTTCAGTTTTCTTTTACCAAAAAGCAATTCATTTTGAAATATTTGAAATAAAAGAAGTTGTTAGACGTCTGAATTGTAAATTAGGTAGTGAATTTGTATCTCTACACTTCTTAGTGTAAATCCTTGTTCTATCCTAAATTATAAAAGATAGATAAACTAGATATCTATTGAAACTTTTTCCCACAAAAGAATGCTAAAAAAGCGGAATTAGATTTCTATCAAATTTAGATTCAAGAGAAATATTTCTTTGCCACATTACGAAAAAGAAATATTACTTCTACGTGAACAAAGCACTTCTACCATATATTTCGTTATCGAAGTACTGCATTTACATCTGTTTTTCACTCGATCCGTTCAACTGATTCCAGGGAGAAAATATGATTACTTCAGTATAATATCAACGATAATATATATTTCATAGAACACTAAAACATCAAATCTTCGAGCTCGGAGATAACAGTTATTGGTTCCGTAATGTCTTAACTGTCTCGGTGCCTTGAGCGAAGGCGGCGGATCATTGACTTTACATTTTGGATGTCTCTATTACATGTACAAATAAATAATTTTGGCGTCAATCTATCATTTAAAAAAAACAGTTTTTGGCGACAACGTGATTAAATGCTTTTTTTCGTCTATCTATCTGCATCGACTTTGAAGGCGCATACTTTTAAAAGCTCGACTTTTATTGATGCCTCTATTATGCTTCTTACCTACTATTATTAGGAAGGTACATACGTTATTTTTGTTTATCATATACTGTGTTTTACATGTGAATTTTGTCTAATTTCCTTTTATTATCTTTTTCCTTTGTCCCTCTTTCTTTCTTTTGCTCGTCTTTTTCTTTCTTTTTGTCTGTCAGTTTGCCCCTAGCACCAATTTCTTGATTGAAGAACAAACAAATAAAAGTAAATGTATCTACCAAGTACAATAAATATATAACTAGCAAGGAGACCGAGCTTCGCTCGGATATTTTTAACATAAGCTTAAGCTGAATGGCTTAACTTCTCGGTGTTCATTGCCTGAAAACACGGATAAAACGACGTTTTATAAAAATGAAACCTAGCTAGATCGATTTATCGCCCCTGAAACCCCCAAAT
>DWNR01004811.1:0-10597 GCA_018250455.1 Polygonus leo
AAATTGCTTCACGGAGGATTATGAGGGTGGCGGTGGTACCTCCCCGGTCGAACTACATGAGTTCTACCACCTGGTGTCTATCTAAATACATCTTATCTCAATAAGGTAATTTACATAATGATTAGTCAGTTAATAACACCTACTTTCATTTACAATAATCGTGTAGTTTTGCTGATTAAAAACTTTGTAATTTTAATATTGGTTTAATTATTGCCACAAACGACACTGGTGTTATTTAGAACATAGCTGAAATCAGAAAAACCAATTATCACTGCGCCAATTATCACAATTATCACCGTGTTTGCGTTTGGGTTTTTGGTGAGGTGTGTTTGCAGGCTATACTTACACAGGAGGCAAATATCCTAGTCCTCAGGGGTAGCAATGTATTTGTAGTCAACCTTCAATCGTACGATTCAATCGTACTCATGGACGATGGACTAATGTCCGTGGACGACAGTGATAACTTGTCATCAGGTAGATTCCATGATCGTTTGCAAACTTTATACGATACTAAAAAAACTCAGGACCTGTCTGTCACACTTACCTACCATTTAATGTGCAAACATTTTAGTTTATTTTCTCGTTTGTATTTTAGCACTTCAGAGTCCAATTTACAAGTTGCATTTATTGCAACAATTGGTTTGTTTAATTATGTAAAATTATATTAAAGCATGCAATTTTCCTTGTGATTAATGCTCTATAATCATCATGTTAATAATTAGTATGAGAGCATTTTGTCATTGTTAGTATTATTTTATTATTTGTCACTACCATAAACGGTTCTTATGGTAAACCTGTAATAATGTACAATATTGAGTAATAAACAGGATATGAATTATAACAAGGAATTCGAATTGCAACAGGCTCAATAACTTGCGTATAATTTGATTGCTTTATGCTCGTTTTAAATATCTATCGATTTTGATATCGATCCTTACTAGAAGTTAAAATAGCGACCATTGGTGTGTATCTGTCAATTTTGTTGTCCCATCTATTGTCTTATTTATATCGTTGTTTATATTGTTGTTAACTTTGAAAGAAATATATATACATACCAATGGTAGCTAGTTGAACCTCCTGTAAAGTATGACCCGCATCGTATTAGTATTTGTTGTTAAAACGGTCATAGTTTTACATATTGTGTGAAAATTTCAAGTGTGCAGGTACCTATTTTTTTTTTTACGTCGGAAAAATGCGCAATCCGCGACTCCGCCAGTGGCGTCCGCTCCTGGAGGTACCGGACCCTTCCCTGGGGACTGAGTGCAGGTACCTATTGCAGGTACAGTTCAAAACATAAGCTTTAAAAAAAAAAATTGAATATGTACCCCTTTTATTTACAACTTTTTTTAAATGTTAGTCTAATTAGTTTAGAGTAATTTAATTAACAGAAATACATCATATCTGAAAAAATCAAGTGTCTATCACGGTTCATGAAATACAGCCTGGTGACATACAGACTGACAAATAGGCAGACAAACGGACGGCGGAGTGTTAGTATTTGTTTCCAAAAAGATTGACAATTGATGAGTTACTACCCGTGATGACTGAGATTTTTGCCTCGATTGTAATTATAGCCGGCAACCACTCCTCTCAAAACGCAAGGGTTGCCTCACGAAGGATTATAAGGGAAGCAGTGCTAGCCGATTTCTTTTTAAAATGAATAGGACTAAGGCCGGAGAGATCGCTAGACTATTTAAATTATTCAAAACTAATTTATTAAGAATTCTCAGGCATATTCACAATTCTCAGGTTTCTTTACGATGTGTTTTTTACGATAATTGTTTTATAATTTAATTTTAAGGACGATAAGGCTCCTGCGGTGCAAGAGTGTGAAGGCGTTGACAATTTTCGCTTTTTATCTACTAATTCTCGGTTATTGAAATCCACAGGTTTGTCCACTTTTTTCATTAAACAAATCCATTTTTCGTGTCAGTCCGTGGTTTGGAGTGTTCTTAATCATTGGTAGTCCATAACAAAACTCGAAGTAGTGAAGTAGTCGTGAAATCATCATGCATTTTCTAATAAAATAAAAAAAAGGTTTTGCAATAAAAAAAATATTAAAAGCATACTCTAGATTTCAAAAAGAGAATGTCTTGGTGTAGAGGAGGAGATTAAAAATATATATTTTTTAAATCAGTCAATAAATAATTGATGGAGATATCGGTAAAAAAATCAAAATATACTTTGCTACAGCGCCAGTGAGGAAACTATTCTCGTAAGATTTCGAATTGTTTATGACATTGGCATTACTTTGAACTAACCAAGGAATAGTCAGTGTCAAATATTGAACGGTGGCACGCAAATCGTCTCGCATTTGATCCATTTTCTGATTAAAATCTATAGTAAGGGCGAGAGAGCCATGTAATTGAAATAAGTCATAGTCACATATAGACATTTCCAAAACAAGATGTGATTAATTAAAAATATTTTAGGGAAGGAAATTGAATGTCACCACATTCCTGGAATTGAATATTAATTTGATTTACCTTAAAGTAAATATCATGTTCGGTTGCTCAATATATAAGCTCATATTTTCGAAAGATGGCCACAAGGTGTTCTGAGGTCGAGAAGACAGCTCCAGTTTACTAAATTAAGTAGCTGCTTCATTGAACATAAATATATTCAAGGTAAGTGCAAGAGTTTTACAACATGTTTCCAAATTTTAATGTATTTACTTTTACTCAAGTCTACAGATATTTTTGGTTCATAAATGTAATTTTATGTTTGTATGTATTGTTGTCTTCTAAATATCCCACTTCAAACAGTTACGTTATAAGAAAACTTTAATTTTACCCTGTATTTTAAAATTACATTTACAAAGTTAGCCTTTAAATAAGAGTCAAATTCTCGTTATGTAAAATATAGTGTTATGTTCCATGGTTTTGAGAGAGAGACAGAAAATGTATATCATTAAATTTCAAACACGAATCAATACTATATTTGCTTATTCGGTCGACGACTATTTACCAATTTTGAGGCAAATTCCGTTAGAACCTTTTTATCGTATAATGGGAGCAAATGAGAATGCCGGTCACCTAGTGGTAAGTGGGTACTGCCGCTAATAGACATAAGTAATGACTCTCAAGTAGGAATCCTACCTGATTTTGAACATAGTTGCGTGGCTACCCCTTAGAACTAAAATGCTCATCTCGTGTGTAATAATTTAAAATAAAATATGAGTGGTCTATCGTTGTTGTGATAGATTTTCTAAATTTGAAGTATTATCACATTTGAAGTATCAAATTTTCGGGTTTATCCGGAATGTGTATCCTCTTAAACAATAAAGTGTCAAGCCTGTTCATAAATGATTGAGATCTAAAATCGTGTTATTATTTATTAAAAAAAAACTTTGTTAATAGCTTTATTAATTATGTAGTATCCAGGCAAAATTTTGATTCCAACGAATTGAAAACCTCCTTAGAATTTTTAAGTCGGTTAAATAATATTAATAACAACAGTACCACGTTACAAATAAAATCACTTAACTGTTACAATGTAACTGTTAGCCCAACACATCACCTTATATAATAAAAGGCAATATTGATTAACTGACTCACATATCCGTAGCCGAAACTACTGTACCTAGAAACTTGAAATTTGGTACAGGGGTTCCTTTCATGATGTAAGTGAGCACTAAGAAAGGATTTTTCGAAATTCTATCCCTAAGGGGTTTTCGACTTATATTGCGTAGGAAGTCGCGGGCAAAAGCTAGTTATTGATATAATCTTGAGTAGAAACAAATGAACTTGGAGGTAGAAAATAAATTTTATTTTTATTTCAGCGAAATGGCAGACCAAAATCTCGGTTTGATTCCTGGGAAAGTCGAGGAAATGAAGGAAACGGAATCTGAGGAGAAACCGAACGGGAGGGCTGAAATCGAGCCACCTGAAGAAATGGTGACAATGGAATCGAAATGCACGATTTGTGTCCCTGGCAACGACTGTCCTCCGGGACAAGCGAGGGACGCTAACGGCATATGCCGAGATGTCTTCGACTAACGTGAAGCTAATTTTCAGTACTTCAGTAATAGGATTGTTCGTTATTGTCTTATAACTTGACTTGGCTAGTTTTTCGAGGCTGATGGTTTTTTGGGCTACTCCCGCTTATTTCAATTCAAGTTTCCATTTCAAGGACATTCAAAAATGTTGGATTACTCTTCAGGTAAAAAAAATATTATCAGCATTAAGTATCAATCACCATAGTAAAAATAATTCTTAGTTATATGATCATCACAAATCCTATCACTGGATATCAAGTTAGTAAGTATATCTCATGTTAAGAAAAATTTTCACAAAGAAAAATATTAAACATTGTTATTACACTCAGCTGTGCCAAAGTATATGTCAATTGTATGGAAAAAAACACATATTTACCTATGCTCATGTTTCCTTGTCGAATTTCATTGTTACTTATATATTTAGGTTTATTTTATTCTTTTTTATTCTTGTACACCCGAACCCTATCTCTCTTCTTTCATTTTATTGTTGTATATATAATTCATTTGTCTGAAAGAGTTCGCTATGTTTGTGATAAGACCGTCGTTCGTTTTTGAAATTTCCTTTTTATGTTATACATAAGTTTTTGTATACAATAAAGAAATTTCGTTTTGTATTGTATTGTATACCTAAGACTTCGAAGTCACTCACACAACACCAATTTCAAGCTCTACTTTATCCTAGTTTTAATGGTGTAAAACATTCTGTATTAGTTTGGTGTCATTAAATAACTTTTGGCAGGATGGGAAATTATGGGAAATTTTCAGAAGGTAACCTTATTGGGAATTTTAATTATTCACCAATTCAGGTGGTAATTTTTTTCTATTTTCGGAAGATTCGGAGTAACTTGGTTACTTTATTGATGTTATGGTTATGTGTACCTAAATAATAGAAACAAGGAAATACTCGCTGAATATTGTTATTGGACCAAGTTCTGTTAAAATATACTAGTCCTCAGAGAATAAAATTATATTGTCTAAACTCGCACTGAATGGTATTTATTTACCTTGCGATATTTAACTTCGGAGGCACCATCTCGATACAAATAATTGGTTTATGATTAAGTTTTGTATAAAAGTGTGTGTAAAAGTTTTTTTTCGTATTAAAGTAGCAAACGAGCAAGCAAACGTGGTTACCTGGTTACCCAGGTAACCACGCGTCTTTAACCCGGAACAAAATAAATTGCTTCACATAAGATTATGAGGGTGGCGGTGGAACCTCCCCGGTCGAACTTCGAATTTTCATACCCCTAAATGTTAAGGGTGGTCTACTCCTATTTTTATTTGTTAATTTTTGGACATTTTTTTTTTGTTTTTATTTTTTATGATTCAGCAGATTCATTGAAAATTATACATACAACCCTAAATTTTCACCCTTCGACCATCAACCCCCATTTTTTATGGCAGAATGTTTGCGGCGTCAGTTAGTACTTACGAGTATATACTTTCTGTGTTACTGCTATAGAAAGTAATGCGTTTTCAAATTTTTCTGACAACTTTTCTGTTCTAAGAAAATGTGTAAGAAAACAGTAGGACACGATTCAGGTTTAACATTTTGGCTATACACCGTTGACGTGGAATGAGGAATGAAACACCAAATTTTCTAATAATTAACGATCATTTACTTCAAAATATTCATATAATTACACAATAATGCCTAACTCTGCAATAATCGAAACACAAGGTCTAAGTTATAAAATTATTACAATGTTCGTACGAACATTTTTAATTATTGATATTTGTCTACAAAATTATAAGTAACCGAGCGTTGCATAAGTTTTAACAAATGGCGCGTCACTCTCACAGGAATTCCTGAAAATAAGAAAACAGTGTTTTATATAACGATAAAATGGTCCCAAATAAAAAAAATGAAAATTTCGAATAAAACGAAGAATTTTTTTAAGGATTTAAGTTTTTTTTTCCATATATTCACATAGAATGTAACCAAATATCTTGATCCTCCTCGCTTCAGTTCTGGTATAGGAGCAGCTGACTAAGCCTCCATAAACACTGTTAAGTTTACATAAAAGACACATTTACATACACACACACGCCAGTTAATTGAAATGAGATGTATGAATTAAAGATCTAAAACGGTTGCTGTCATAGAAATATACGTACGCGAAAAAAGAGCTACAATTGGTTTTGCTTGTGTATTCTTTGTATGAACCCTGTTGTCTCATGTTTCCGTGGTCACAAAGAACCTCGGTATTTACACAACCTTCATCTTTCTAATTTACATAGGAACAGTATTGTTAGGTCATAAGACTCCTTTAAAACTTACGGCATAGTTTATGCAATGAAAGCAAAGTGGTCACTGCCGTCCACGGCCTCCTGTAACCAACTTCGTAGGGCTTCCACACAGTGTTGGATGAAGTTAACCACATACGTTGGGAATTCTGAGGACTGGGACAGATCTCTTCAAAGTGGTTCTGGCTTACCACACTCTTGGCACCAAAACAGATGTGATGGTGCCATTGTCGTAGTAGAACTCTGAACTATTGCTTGTAAAGTATGTAAAATGTAAAATAAAAAAATAACGGCGTGAGAGATCTATGGATCCCCGATTGGAACGAAGTTCCTTTCGCTAATTGGTAGACGTTTGATGTACAGTCATAATTAATATAGTAAAATATCAAGTTAATTGACCGAGCGACCGAGGCGAGCGAGGTCCACAAATCAACTTGGGGCAAAAATACATTTTTTGTATGTATGTAGGTATGTATGTATGTATGTTTGTAACGCGATAACTTTCGAACCGTTGGTCTGATTTTGATGAAACTTAAAAGGCATATAGGATCTGCCAATAGAATTTTTAAGTTCGTGGGGCAACAAAATCCGTTAAGTAGTTTTTGAATTGAAACATCCAATTACTTCGGAACCGTGTGTCTAATTTCGATAAAAATTAAAAATATAAGTAGAAATCACCAATAACATTGTTGAATGTGTTGGGAAAATAAATTGAGTCAGTCTTTTTTTTTTAATTTAAGCATTTAGTTCTGGGTTATCAAAAATTTATTGTGATCGCGAGGTCTAAGTTCGCGGCGAACAACTAGTAGAGTTAAATTGAAAAATTTCTAACAAATTATATTTATTTCTATATAATGATTTAATAATGTAAAGAGTAAAGGGTATACTTAAAAAGCTCAAAGCTGTACATGGAATAAATAAATTAAAAACAAGAAGTATCAAAAAAAATCGTTTTCGCTTCCATGCCGCTCAGTGCATGTACCGCGCGATAAGGAACTTAGATCCAATAGAAGTTGATTGCTATATGTAGATATCGGTTAGTGATTATGACCATGTCATACTAAGTACTTTTTATTTTAATAAATCTATAAATAGTTACTGACATAAATTTCCAATTTTACACAACAGTAAGACTACACAACCTAATGAATACATAAACCAACTACAAAAAAAAACTAAGTATGTATTACTAACATGCTTCTATAAAAATGTTGATAGCAAATCCAAAGACTTGTGCATGTAATTGAAATATTGCAAATAGTTATCAATATGTAAACCAAATAAACTTATTTCTTAAATTATAAATAGGTGCATATCATTAATTTTTTAACAATGGAATAACTCCGATCCATAGTTTTGGTTTTAGGTATTTCCTACTACGTATTTGGTAGGTACTACGAATATCTGTTCCACGAATCTGTCGAATAAAATCTTTAGCAGGCTATATTAATAACTAAAGAATCTATACTAATAATATAAATGTGAATGTAAATTTGTTTGTTACACTTTAACGCCAAAACTACTAAACCATTTATAATGAAATTTGGTACACAAATAGAGTGAACCTTAGAAAAGAACATAGGGTAGTTTAAATTGCCAAAATGAAGTTCTGTCATCTTCAAAGATAAAAACATGAAACTTTGTATTTGGGCACTGAATAGGGAGTAAATAATATTTAAAATAAATATAACGCGAGCGAAGCCGCGGGTAAAAGCTAGTTTAAAATAAAACTATGTTCGCTTCGTTGATTCTCTGAAGAAGGCACAAAATGAAACTCATCGACTGGTCAAACCAACGGAGAATTGTAATTAATTATACCAATTTAGACTTATGTAAGACATTTTTAGGACTAGGTTTTATTTCAAGTTGCTAATATGCATGAAATCAACGTGCACGTGTGTGGGCCATATTATTATTTAAAAAACACCGGCAGACTGTGTGCTACCTTCACAAATCCACAAATAAGTAAGTTATAGGGGGGTCGAAAATGGCCTGAGAAAAGGATGGAACGGCCGTGCCTTTTTGCTCTACTTGGCGGGGGCACTACCGTGCCTCCAGATAACTAACGTTAGTGATGAACATGCAGCAGTGATGTGCTTTAACTTGTAGGTTTAAAATAACTACTGTATGTGTTCCTCATCATTTAAATTCCTTTTACTAACTAAACTTAACCTAAATACAGGCATAAACAAATCTTTTCAGAATGCCATTTTATTAAAATATTACCAGAGTTAATGATTTCCAGTTATAATAGCGAAAATATGTGTGTAGATAAATAATATAATATAATGTTCCTCAGAATTGTTAATTTTGTATTATACTTGTAGAAAATTGGGTGCCGATGAGCTGCCAACAATCCAGTATTTTTAACAGAATCAACTAGGTACTCGTATGTAAGGAGGTTACAGTATTGATCATATTTAATTATATGTCTGTTAGACTAAAATATTATGTACTTTGCTTAAGATTAGTAAGTTAGAAAAGTTATTCGTCAGTTACCTACAATCTATTTCATCACTCTTTATACTAGTCCCAAATTAGAAATGAATAAGTAAGCGGTTGAAATTATTACTAAGCTATGAGAAGTGACTAATAAGCCTTAAAATAAAATATTTAACTGCTTAGTCGTAAATACTGATCGCACCACTACGTGTACATTTCGCACCATTGGATTATTTTTTGTCACGCAGTCAATTGTTTTTGTGAGAAGTCAAAAAGACTTCGAGGTCGACAAGGAATGGTTGTAAAAAGACATTACTTATAACATTAAGTGACGTTACAAAAAATAACTATCTAGAAACTTATTTCGAAGCGTTAATATTGTTATATATTAACGTTTGAACATTAATATTGAAATATGTTTTTCTTTTCACCATATTCCTTATAGATACAGTAGATACTTATGAAAAATATTTGTAGTTCGTTAATTAAATTCGTTTACTGCTTTAAGTCGGTATTTTAAAAAGCCTAAATGATACAAAAATAGCAATGTTTAACTATGAATCTATATGTGTCAATAGAAAAAAAAACTTTTATAATAAAACAATTATATAAATAGTTCGTTTTGATAGTCGTGAAAACAAAAAAAAAATACTTTTTCATTGAATAAAACTCAACAACTACATATAAATACATGTATTTATTCACATTTTAAGTACAAAATAATTTAAGAAAAGAATAGAAAATGGCTAAAGTAAAAAAGATTTGAGGAGAGATTCTGTATAACGAATCTGTGTATGGATCAGTCAGAAATTAAATAAAAAGATAATAGAATATAACATGACTAATATTTCATGCAAATTAAAATTTAAGTACTAATGTTACTAATGCATCAAACAAGAAATAAAGTAAAAACAAAGTTGTGATGTGTTGTGATATCCATTTCAGTTAACAATTAACAATACAAGCGTAATTATCATCTAGATACTCTAAAATTATTAAAGCCTTCGGTAGACACTGATTAGGAGAAATAATTTTTTGTTTAACTCGACCGTTTGGTTATTTTTTTGGTCTACCGAACGCTTATCTAATACGTGCAGGCTACACGATGCATCTAATAAATCCACATTCACAAAAATCCTCGCCTCATATACTTACTCGTCCTCCCAGGGACAAATGTCGTTCCGCTGTTTACGTTCGCCGACGTCACTCCTCGCGCCGCGCTTAACAATTTTCGATTCAGAACTGGGCGCCGCGTCGTCCTCGCGGGACTCCCGCTGCGCCGCGTCGGATTCGGACGCCGACCTGCAGTCCGGCGACACTCGCTGCGCGGGTACCGAAGGCACTTTGTCTAGGTTGTCGTCGTCCACTCCGACGTCCTCGCACACGGCCAGCGGCGCCGCGCGCGCGCTCGGTTCCGACGCCGACGACGGCCGCACCGACACCGGGCTGCCCGTCGAGTCCGTCGCGTCGTCGGCCCGCGTCGCGTCTCGAACGACTTCGGCGGCGTCGCCGGGCTCCTCGCTCGACGCCGGCTCCGCCTCCGTCGTCATCGACGACTCGCGGGACGGCGCCCGACGCGTCGGCTCCGTCCCCTCGGACGTCGTCCTCTCTCTCGTCGGGCCCGGCTCCTCGAGCGCGGCGACGCTCTCGACCCGCTCGTCCGGCTCGAGCGTGACCCGCACCTCCACCCGCGTCGCTTCGGCGTGAGCCTCGTCGGAGCGCAGCGGCGTGGCGGGAGTCTCGGTGGGCGTCGCGTCCGCGGAGGCGAACACGGACGACGGCTCGTCGGACTGCGGCAGGGAGCGGCGGTCGTCGGGCGAGTCGTCGTCGGGCGCGGAGCTGACGCTTATCGTCGGCGTGGGGTGCGTGGGGTGCGCGACGTGCGCGGGCGCGGGCGCGGGCGCGGCGGGC
>DWNR01004812.1:0-10593 GCA_018250455.1 Polygonus leo
GGGGGGTCTCCCCCCCCCCCGGGCCCTTCCCCAGGTCTTTGGGGGCCCACAAAAAAAAATTTTAAAAAGGAAAATATTTTTTTTGTGTTGTGCCCCCCCCCCCCCCCCCCCCCCCGCGCCAAAGCTGGATCCGCCCTTGGTCATAGAAATATTTTTGGTAAAAGATTTACTTATAAGGTATTTATTTTTATGATTCCGAATATAAAAAAAAATATTTTAAAATAATCGAACTATTTTAATTTACCAACTACTATGCATTTATCTATGTTCAATTTATCACATTGTTTAAATGTATTTTATATTTTATATACATAGTAAGTACTATACTATGTACATTAAGAATATGTGATAAGGGTGAAGCTGTAATCACTAAAAACGCTGAAATTCCCCGTACCTTAGCATACAATGAATTTACATCGAGAACTGTTCAATCTGGTGAATTAAGATGTAATTCGGAGTGTTTATGTTCCATTAATATGTACCTACGGCAATTATAGTATTATATCATTATAAATTCTAACTAGATCAATGAAGCCCCTGTGCGTAGCGATATATACATTTCACGATATAAAACACATCGTAGATGTGTGTCTCATTTAATTTTATGAATTGAATCAGTGGAAGCACATAACTGATTAAAGTATCAACTTTAATAGAACTAATGGCCAAGATAGATTTTGTTTTCCTTAAGAGCGTAATTTAAGAGGACATCGCTAGCTACCATGTCTATCAATCCAAAATGGCTGATATACATATATAGACATGTGTACCAACCAAAACTGAACATACGTAACTCGAGAAATTTGAAAATAACGGTTCTTTTTTGATCAGACTATGTATGTGTATTAAAATCTCGTGTCACGATGTATGTTCAGGATAAACTACGAAACTGCCGAAGCAATTTCAATGCAATTTTGTACATATGTTTAACTTGGTCTAATTTGTGAGAGGGAATAGTTTAAATCTAAATTCAGACCTATCCTTCATTAGAAATATAATGTTACTGGCAGAACAAGGTCTGCCGGATGCGCTAGTAAAACTATACTTTATTTTTTAATTTATACTTTTAATACACTTTTACATACTTTTTAATATCTACTTCCTTAAGTACCTAATCCCTCCTTAAGGAATTTATAATTTGCTGTCGTTACTAAAACAGATTATTTGTGTATAATTAATTGCATAATTACGCAAACAAATACAGTGGAATAATTTATTCCAACAAGAATAAACAAGTAAGCAGAAATAATAAATTAGGTTGTAACTATAAACAGACTATGTTACAAACTTGGAAAGTAAACATATTTTGTTTACCGTATAAAGGTAGCAAACGAGCAAGCAGTCCACTTGATAGATACATACACATGCATATCAGAGATCTTCCCCAAGTGTAATTAAATCATACCTAAGTTTGATCACAGATGCGTTGCTACCTCTGAGGATTAAGATGTTCGCCCCGTGTATAAGTGTAGCCGATAACCACGCCTCTCCAAATCGAAACACAATAATTGCTTCACGGAGGATTATGAGGATGACGGTGGTACCTCCTCGGCCGAACTAAACGAGTTTTACCACCTGGCAGTATTACCCTGTCATTAATTACTAAATTTACAACGATATTTGAACTATCCATTTTATTTTTACTTAACACATTTTTGTTCGTCAGTAAATAAAAATGTTGCGTTTTACTTTGTAAAATAAAACGCAACTCTGAACGTTCTCGTAACTACATCCATTGTTTCTAAATTTGGTTACCCATTTGCGAATCCCTAGGTTTTTCTCTACGCAAAATTCACGGTTCGTTTACATCATCGCCTATATTTGCGCCGCATAAAGGGTCTATGAATTATTCAAAGAACCCTATACGACCTTTTTTACTTAGTGACAACTGGCAGAATAGTGTGGCGCTAGAAAAATAATACATACTCCGTAGTTTAAGTTCATATTCGAATTTTACGTGGAGAAAAAATGGCATTTTTCGTTGCTTTCGTAATTGTGTGGTATGGAATTTTTGACGAAGTATATTGTATAAGCAAACTGCGGGTCGGTTTGCCGCAGTGTTTGTTTAAACTGGTTATTTCCCTCGGGAAATCTTTTTAAGTATATAAAAATGAATTGTGATGACAATACCTCGGCAATCAATTTGTTGTAGGTATATATCTATAAGAAAAGATAATATTAATATTTTGATGAAAAATATTTTTGTCCAACTCATGAAAGTTTTTCATTTCTAAGACCTATTAATTTAAATATAACTAGAGAGTATCTCTACTACGTTTAATGATATCTTTAATATCATTTTCAGTTTAAAACAAATTTGGTAAATATTTACCTATAAAATGCATTATGTATCTACAATCATAATATTTTTTGCATTTTACATATAATTAACACTCTCTGTATGGATATGTATATATTTATATATGATATATGTATATATTTAGGCCACTTCCTCATGTGTAATTAAACACAGAAAAAAAACCGTCTTTCTCGACAACGTATGGTGGTGGAATCAATCGTAGAAAAACGAAATATTGGAAAGATAATTTTTAGTCCTAATTTTGATTTGTGAAGTAAAGCATGTACCTTTGTAATTTAACGGTGAGTAGAAGTAGCGATCCCAGGCTAATTTGCGGGCACAAGTGTTAACATAGGATTGAAAACATACGGACATAAATTTTGACCGTGACCGACAAAATAGAAGAATTGAATAAAAATACTTACTTTTTCATATCATAAGAAAAGTACTAGAACTATTCCTTGTTCAATTTAAAACTGAATTTCAGTTTATTAGACGTTACTGCTTTATATTTAATTTGTCGTTATACATTTTACAATACTTAAAACATTCCTAAAAGTAAATTTAAATAATTAACATTTTTTTTACTTTATATATGCAGTTACATTAGAAATAAAACATACGAGAAGAGTTAGTGTTTTAAACGACGCGTGTTTGGCAACAGGATATATGATCTAATATGATCTGATATGATCATGATCTGATATGATCATATATCCTGTTGCCAAACACGCGTCGTTTAAAAAACTAACTGTTCTTGTATGTTTTATTTCTAATGTAACTTCGGAAGGTAAATATTTACTCGGCTGACGTACGCCATGAAAATACATAGAGGCGTAAAGCGTAACTGGCGACGAGGCTTCATTCAAAATGGTTTGAATCTCGTCAAGTTAATAAAACTCTATCAGTACTGCAGGTCTCTATATAAATCTACTAACTGAGCCGGAAAATGTTGTTCTGCCGTATAGATAACGATTAAAAAATAGGGGTTTGTAATAAAGTGGTGAAAATTTTAAGTTGTATGTATTTTTAAAAACAAATAATAAAAAAAAATACCAAAAAATAAAAAATAAATTGAGGCGGAACACCCTTAGGGGTATGGAAAATAGTTTACGTCTTATTCTCAGACCTAGTGAATAATTTATCAATAATATTTTTTTAAGAATTGGTCAAGGTGTTTCGGAAGAGTTTTGTTACAAACACTGTGACACGAAAATTTTATATATTAGATTCCTCATGCACCTTCTCTCCTGATATACTTGGCTGACATTAAAATTATAAAAATATTTTTTGATTTCTACTGCGTTGGCTGAAGGTGGTTCTTTTTTAAAATTTTAGTGTTGGTTACTATAGCCAGTGACAAATAAGAAGTCTTCGGAATTAATAAATGGAACGTAAGCATATTATAAGGAACCATATTGCTAGTCAAATAATAATATTATTCACTTAAAATGTTCATCATACCACAAAGTCCCACAATATAGTCTTCTAGGGTTTGAATTAAACTCCTTTGAAAGTTAGCAGTACCTGCGTTGAATTCAATTATAACTAAGAAGAGCAATGGTCGGGGGCAAATTTACCTCCGCTGAAGTCGAATGGAGACAGCCGTAGAATTATTAACGGATCGATTGAAATATTAACTGCCACGACCATTCCTGGCAGACTCCAGAGAACTGTATTCATGTTGGAATTCAGCTGGAAGCAAAGCTTTTGTGCTCTAATTTGAATACATGTAAAATATTGACTGTGACCCATTTGTAAAGGGGTAGAGCACTTTGAGTTGACTGCTGCTGTATCTACTGCCACAGAACTAGTTCTGCAATTTCTGTTTCAATATGGTATGCAGATTCCACAAAAGATCACTTTACGCCTAGGATTCCATTTACTGTAGTTGACACACAAGACACACAAGACACACAAAACACACAAGACATCCAGAACCAGAAAAAAAAACAAATTTTCTGTCTGGTTCGAAATTGAACACCTAAGCGCGTCACACCGACACGGTGACCGCTGCGCCACGCGGGTCGTAAATTCTTAGTATCAAATTAATTGTAAGCTTTTAGTTAAAACATTAAGTATAACAAATAAGGAATATTACAATACATTGCACACAGAGAATCCTAATATTTTGAATAAAAAAAAACATTTCAATATGGTTTTGAATAAACAATAAGGTTTAGAAAGCTAATAAATAAATCAGTCTATCTTACTCGGCTTTCATTTTGGTTTATTTTTGAAATAATATCGCGTGATACGTTAAATCCATCGACAAAGAGAAAAACACACAATAATTTTCATCCATCATGAAGGGAAAAAATCGGCAACAAAAGATTTGTAAGCGGATCAGTGCGTTGAGCGTCATATGGCGGACGGCGGCGGACTGAAAATACTTCATCATGAATTTTCCCCAACAATGTTTATTTTACAACACTAGATATAAGTATTATTCAAAACTAACTGATCCCGCAAACTGCCATTTATAGGCATTTTTATGCAAAATCACAAAAAATAGAAATAAACATATTTGTCCAAAATATAAAATAAAAAAATCTGGATAGAGCTACCCTTTTCACCTAGGGGTATAAAATAGGGGGGTGTAAGGGCATACGACCTAGACTCAGACTTATCAAATATACCTACACAAAAAAATCATTACAATCGTTCAAACCGTTTGGGAGGAGTTCGATAATAAACACCGTTACACGAAATTTTTATTTATTAGAAGATTTTATTTTCATTTATCCTAACAGAATTTATTTACGGCCGCACTCTTTAGAAAAAGAGGACTTTTACAGACTATATCTATACTATACTTTTACTAGATGGTAGAACTCATGTAGTTCAATCGGGGCGGTACCAACGCCACCCTCATAATCCTCCGTGAAGCAATTTATTGTGTTTCGGTTTGGAGAGGGTGGTTGCCGGCTATACTTACAGACGAGGCGAATATCCTAGTCTTCAAGAGTAGTAACGTATTTGGGGTCAACCTTGGGTAAATCTTACTAGGGATGACTACTAATGTCCATGGGCTGCAGTGAACACTTACCATCAGGTGGACTCGTTTGCTACCTTTAATAGTAAAAAGGAGAATGCAACGCGATGGTAGCATTGTGCAAATACTGTTTATGTACCGTTAAAATGGCCTAATAGTAGTATGTCAAGTGCGAGTGGGACTAGTATACTAAGGGTTCCGCTGGCCGCCTTGGTGAGCGAGGAATCATGGCAGGTGGTCCCTCCCTCTTCTGCGAGGACGTGATGTCACAGAAGAGGGAAGCCGAGCATGTCAGGCAGGCAAGGGTGGCGGTCGCGCTTCTACGCAGGACCTACCGCCCGCACGGACTAGTGGGCGGTTCTGACGGGTGTTCCGACTGGTGGGACGACGATCCTGTGTTCCGTACGTCGCCATCGGAGCTTGTCCCAGAGGTGGGTCTAATGCCAGGCTAGACGGCACTGCCGAAGTCGCAGATGTATGCGTAGTGAAGCGGAGGAACAGCGTCTGTTTTTTAATCGGTTGGAGCCTATACCCCTTTGTCGGCCCCTATAGTGGAGGGCATCCGTTTCGGGATGTTTCGACGTAAAAAAAACTGCCGGACGGACAAACATGGACAACAACGAACATCACATGGGTAAACGACTGGATCCACAGTCTTAGTAACTTAAACCTAGCAAACTCAGTCAGCTTCGCTGGGCGTAAAGGTAATATCAGATCGCCAAGAGATCTGTCATTCATAAAAAAAAATGTTATGTTGATCTGATTGTTATCAAAGTTCACAATGATCAATTGCTAAGCCAATCTGCAGATTTCTTAAATAAATTCACCGAAATCGATCCAACCGTTTCGCAGTCTATAGGGAACATACTTACACATCGCCGTTTCATATACAGATCTAAATAGAATTAAGATCTATTACACTCAAAAATAATTTTAACTATGAAAAATTTAATCTGTACTTACTCGAATTTATCGGAGACGCAGCTTCTGATACCCTTGGCTACTCCATCAACCATGGTAAGATTGACCAAGTTTAACACAGACACGGACACATCTTTCAGGATAATTGGATCTATGGGAAGCAATCCCAATTCTGCAACACCACTTTTACCCAAAATTTTAATAATATTCTGGTGTAAATTTCTGTGGCACTCAGCATCTTTTAAACTACATTTTGGTAAGTTATTCACTGTAATAAAGATAAGACATTTTAAATGATAAGCTGCACGCATAATTTACAAGAAAAAAATATATTTCATTTGAAGTAAGATATTTCGATGATAAAATGATGCCCAATTTAAATGTTAGGAATACACGATGAGTCAAAAATAGACATTCTAGTAAAACAAAGAGAAAAACATACTCAAAATATATTTTTTCCGTAACTTTATCAATTAAAATTTTCAATTAAGTAGAGTAACAACCCTATTATTGCTAAATGTATCGTTTGTAACTAAAACTTACCAGAAAAGGACCCGCATTGGGATAAATATAGGCACGAAAGGAAAAATACACCTTTTATCAAAAACATGTTCGTTGTCTTCTTAGTTAACACGGAATAAGTGAGGCTTATGATGTAAACCGTATTATATACCATTTAAAAACAGCAACTGCCAAAAAAATCAAATTCAAGTCATAGAACAAAATAAGTTTAACTGAGAGTAGTTAGCGTGTGGAAATGCCCATATTTTTTAAGAATGAGATTTTATTACTCTTAGCTCGTTTTTAAATTTTCATATTTAGAAATATCTCTCTCAGCACCTCACTACTAGAATAGAATTTTGACGTTATTTTTAAAATCATACTTTGCTCAGGTTTTAATGTTATTTTTTTCGTGATTTGACTGATTAGGATAAGTTTACCAAGATTTCAAGACACAATGACATAACCGCAAATGTTTATTTATTTAAATTATTTATTTTATACCTATTTAATTAGATTAGTATTTTTCTTAAATACGTATTAAATGGGACGAAATATTTATATAATCTAATACAAAGTGCTTATAATAACTTGTCCTTTTTAAGAGTAATCAATATTAACTTAGTATTAAAAAGTACGTAACAAATCACTGCATTTCTTTTTGACAATATTGCTTTATTCCCGAATATTTTTCTTCTTCAGACATGTTCAGTACAATAAAACACTTTCACGAAAGTAAGAAAAATATTTAAATGAAGTGTGCAGTGCAATGAATTGCAGTAATTTATTGAGTAGTGCATATTTAGAGGTAATATTAAAAAGTACAGGCCGAATTCAATTTCCTTTTTTTTATCGAAAACTACGCCTTAAGTATAATGTCTAGAACAGCAAATAGTAAAAAATTACAATAAGTTGCATCCCATGGAAATCCAATATGTCTGTATAAAATTATATTTATGTATTTAATTTATACATTAAAGTATGATTCACGATGTATGTCGGGATAAATTCCAAATCTACCGAAACGATGTTAATGACATTTTGTATTTAATGAATTAATTTAGGAATTTTTGACAAAATAATTAAAAAAATGATGGCAATTGTCAAGTCAAGCTTTGTTTTTTTTTTGTAATCGAGTTTTTAACTTTTTTAATTATTTATTTTAATATTGGAAATTTAAAGTTAGTAGCAGAACAATGTTTGTCGGGTAAATGAAAAGGGTTGTGAAAAGATAAAAATGTGCTCATTGCAGTTAGCACTTCTATTATATTAATTCATTAACGCGACAGTAACGTAAATGAGAATAATAAGTTTCTTTTGTTACCCCTAAGGAGTTAAAACGGAGATGAAAGTTTCGAAGTTAATTATATAATGAATAAATTGAAATTTCGTTTTACTTGTATAAAAAAGCAAGGACATAATTGAATCAGTTTTTTATTTCTTTCCTTTAGTGGTTTAAATTCATTAATAGACGCCACACTATGTTTGGACTTCTATCTTTGTGTCCAAGGTTAAACTTGATGTTAATGACACTCGCCGAAAATATTTTAAACCATTATACGAGTTCAGGCTTAGCTATCATCAGTGTTTAAAGTCATAAATTATGTCATACTTAGAAGTTACGAGTACTTCTCATTTTTAGTCATAAAATGTTCCCTTATACGTAAAAGCAAGAAAACTAGTGGCCGAGAATAGAACTAGTGGTCATTTGCCAGGTGGTTCACGTATGCAGAATTCATGTTGTTCGTCCGGGAAGGTACCACCGCCACCCTCATAATCCTCCGTGAAAAAAATCTTGCGTTTCAGTCTGGAGAGACGTAACGTGACGAACGAGGCGAACATCTTAGTCATCAGAGGGTCTGTGATCAACCTCAGGTACGATCAAATCATACTCGGGAATGATTACTAATGTCCATGGGTGGTCAAAGCATTAAATTACATTTGCATTTAAAATCTATGGATATAAAAGCGAAAGGTCAGTCACTCGTCACGAAATCTCAAACTATCTTTTTAAGACGGAGGTGGTCACTAAGACGGGATTTTGCGAAATTCGACCCCTAAAGGGTTGTTTTTGGGATTGATAGTTTTTATGATAATTCGTTACATCAAGTGCTAGGAGTTTTAAATTATGCATGGGGGTTCTTTTTAGGACGTAGGTACTAACTAAGACAATTTAATAGTAATGCAAATCTTCAGTACCACGCAGACGAAGTCACAGGCAGCAGCTAGTATGAGTATACTTTTAAGATCTGATAGAATAATCGTAATACAATTTTAACGGGTATTACAGTCTTATTAAATTTGTAAAGCAGTAATACTTACAAAATTATGTTTTCATGTAAATCTCATTGAATGATACTACTATTTAGGACTTTAAATATTGGTGACGTATACGGTACACTCAAAGATGTAATTAAAGCCTTATGTTATTATTAAATTGTGCATTTTTATTTTACACTTGTATGTATATATTATGTATTATATGTATATATGTACAAACAAGATTGTTACAAATAACTTTGTTTGTGTATATGTATCTGTATACATATATAAAATCTGAAAAACGTGCTAGGAGTTTCAAATTTTGCATGGGGATTCTTTCCAGGACGTAGATGCTCACTAAAACGGGATTTTGCAATTATTTTTTCAGGGATTTTCAACCCCTAAAGAGTTGTTAATGGCGATGATAGTTTGTACGAAACTCCGTTACTACAAGTGTTAATAGTGATACATACATAATCTTCATAACCACGCGGACGAAGTCGCGGGCACTAGCTAGTACATGTATAAATATAAGTGTATATAATTCAATAAGTTAAAGTGATACAGAGATAAGTATTGAATTGACTACAGCCTAGGATATTCTTGAAAGCATATCAGTGCAAATCTCAATTTTTTCTCTGTGCTTTTTTTATAATATCTGATTAAAGTATCACCACCCAGTAACAATGGGATGTTTTTTATTACTATCCTAAAGTTTGAGTAGTTTTTTTATATTATAACAAGCCTCGTAACACTGTTATCGAAAATCATAAAAAGAATTTGCTTACAATCATTATGAAGGTAATGTACATCAAAATTAGCTTGCATTACCTTACTTAATTACATTTCGTATCGTAAAAAATTAAAATATCTTAATAGCCTCTGAGCCTCGATGAACTTGAGATTAAGATAACTCTGTAATGCAAAATTTGCATTTTATGCTGATGTATTTCTGTAGTTCCGGATAAATTGTTGTTTTGATATTTGCGCTCATACATCTTCAAGCCAAATCCCTAACGGGGTAGGCAGAGAGTATCCAGAGCCAAACGGCACGGTTCTGACATACTTGACACCTCCTTCACATAGCACACGATCAATTTGATCATGAAATGTCAGTCTGGGTCTCCCTCGGTATCTACATCCGTCCACATTTGCAGTGTATATCTGTTTTGGTAACCTTTCATCCGTCATTGTTTCAACATGCCCGATCTCATCTGCACCGCTTTATTTCTGCTTTCATGCTTTTTCTGACATACCCAGCTCGCTCTCACTTCCATACAGTAACGTTGGTATAAGAACAGCATTGTGTATAGCAGGTCTAGCGTTCTGTCTTAGAACCTTGCTACGTAGTAGCTTTCCCATTCACACTATTTCCTGCTCACGCTCTTCTTTTTACATCAGCGGTGTACCTTCCGTCCCTGCTAAAAGCGCATCCAGGATATACAATATTATCTACCTGTTCCAACACTATATCATACCAACCACTACCATATCAACCACTACTTTTATATCTGTTTTATCGATATTTGCGCATGTTTATTTATAATCTATACATATAATAAAACAGTAAAATAAATCTGTTTGTTCGGGCTAATCTCCGAAACTACTGGACGGA
>DWNR01004813.1:0-10591 GCA_018250455.1 Polygonus leo
GCAGAGAATGCTTTTAGCATTAAGTCCGCCTTTGTATCATACTTTTGTATTGGTTACATAAAGTTTAAATAAATATATACACATAAACACCGATACACAGAATCATCTCGCAACATTCACTGTTCATTCATTTTCTTATAATCACCAAACTCGAAAATGTATTTTCAAATCGAGGAAAAACTGGGAAAAACGACTAATATGACGCAAAAAAATACGTAATGACATGTTTACACGTCATGAAAAATCATTCGATTGGCTAAAATTAGAATTATTTCATACAGTATTTTGATTGATATTTACTATAAAACTTATAAGACAATTTGTTCCTGTAATTAAGTTAAGTGATTATCACTTTGACTGATAATCACATAACCCGGCGTCAGTACGGTAGAAGACTACACACTAACACTAACAGTCGGGCCAGGTCTAGGAGACCCGAATGAAAAAACATCGTAATTTCAATATTTAAAAACGTTTTTGTAAAGTATCGTAATAATTCAATAAAAAGATTGTAAAAGAAGCGATATTAGTGAAAAATGGATACATAAAATTGAAATGTTAATTACTTGTTAATGACAATTTTACGAAAGTATTACCAAAACATAAGAAAATGTACACCCTCTGTCTTACACAAAATCTACACAGAGCAGTTTTTTTGTTGTAACCGGGTCGGTTTCGTAACTAGTTATTATTATCACCCTGATCATCTGCGCAGATTTAAGAAATACACAAACTTAGAAATGCTTCTTGTCAAAATGACCCAACTATGCGTTCGCCGGGTTAATTTTCATGACAACGACAATTGTAACATCGATTGTAAGATGACATTTAAGGTTCACGTATTCTTTGAATTGAACCTTCTTAAAATAACGTTCTTTATATTCATGGGCTCCTAGTAGTCGACATTCTTACTTTCTTCAGATGCATGGAAAGCTGTCTCAAATTAATATAAATAAATAAATACTCAGATGCACTTACTGCATTTACTGAGAAATAACTAGTGACTTATTAGTAAATTTTACCCAAACATACAAGTTTTTACGAATGTTTTAATGTTTAATAAAAATTTTAATTAAAGGATCGATAAATGTGAAATATTTAAAGGGATTATTTTTTCTATGAGTGAAGGTAGCTAACGAGCATGCATTCCACCTGATGGTAATAGGCCACTGCCGCCCATGAACATTAATAATCCATTCCCAAGTACAACTTAATGGTACTTGATCAAGCACATTGCATATGAACTGACCAAGGTGTTCGCGTCGTCCGTAATACGGCCTACTCACGGCCCTAAAATCAGTGGCAATAACGGAATTGTAGTGGTGGGGATAATCGTCCCTAAATCGTGAGCTTGCCGAAAGCGATTTAGAAATTAGGGTAAACAATAAAAATCGGGTTACGATTTGCCTATACACGAGGCGATTTATGGTACGATCTAGGGTCCTCCCCACCACTTCCCCGATATCGCCACTGATTTTAGGGCCGTGAGTAGGCCGTTTTAGTGTAGCCGGCAATCAGGCCTCATCAAACCTTTCGGTTTGGATTCGCAATAACCGCTTCACGGATGATTGTGGGGATGTTGATGGTACGTGTATTTCCACAGTCAAACTACACGAGTTTCGCCAAATAAATAATTCCATTAAGAGTAGATATATATTTATAATCTTCAGGGTCCCCATTTTTAGGGTCTCTAGGGTCCCTACAACTAAGGCTTCGATATCCGTCCGGTTTTCGATAGAACCCTTTCTGTGCCAGCCCGACTCGCACTTGGCCCATTATTTGAATGAAATTTTGTACCAGTGCCAGGCGCATAATGTTTAAGCCACGCCCCCTTGTCACTTAGGATATGTAATTTTTTACCTCGACATTATCTTGTCATTAAACCCAATCAGCCAGTTATGGGTATAAAAATAAAAGTAGTTAAATTAAAGGAATTCTTTAACTTAATGTATTTTTTCGTCTTGTACAGTTTACGAGACAAATTTCAACTTCGAGAGAATTTCTCTTCATTGACACGATTGATACATTTCGGCTTGATATATCCTTTCTGTTACTCCCTGTATGTAATAACATAATAAAGAAGAAAATGCTGAAAATAAAAAATAGGATCTTTTCTACGTACAAACGTACAAATGTGATCTTGCCTTTAAAGGTCAACGTGCGTGAAAATTTGGCAAATACGATACCAGGATAACAGAAAATATAGGAAGCGTACAAACGAACTCCACCCCCCCAATTAGGGTCATACGGAATACGAGAGTTATTTGTATCTGTAGTAGTGGAAGTGTTGTAGTAGTGTGTATTGTATACACACTAGTATACACTACTACTACCTATAAATGGCGTGGTTAAACTTATAACGCATAATTTTATTCTGTTTTTGGGTTTTGTCGAGAAGATCACTTGAGATCATTGCCAAATTTACATACATGGTGTTTTTTAAGATTTTTTTAAAGTGAAGAATATGCTGAACTAGCCTTTCAGTAAGAAAAAAATGGTTTTCAACGACTGAAAATGTTGGTAGGCATATTAAAAAATGTAGAAAATAGTGTACCTTTCGACTTAGATGAGAGAGATTTCCCGTAGGAATGAGCGATTTTCCCGTAGTAGATAGTATTCAAATTATTGACCAGGCTTAGTATCTATACACCAAAAAAGTTTCATTCGAACCCGTCCAGTAGTTTCGGAGATTAGCCTGGACAAACAGACAACTGACAGACAAAAAATTAAAAAACATTGAAAAGTGTTCTAATACTATTTTAACATCGCCCTCAATTAGTTTTTCGTAAATATATTGAATATACAGGCACACGAATTTTATTACAACTGTTGAAGAGTTCAATTCAGTACATTGAACAAAAACTAAAAAAATACTTTTAGAGACCTGCATAACAAGTAACACAAGCCAAAAATAACATTTTCAAAAATTTGAAAATCTGTTGTGCGGCTATCACGCAAAAATGAATTTTGATAAAACTTTTGTGTTATATAGCTATTAGTCCTCGGAAACATATAGACTCCAATTTGTTTAGAAGATCGGATTATCGGATGTCGAACTATAGCGGCCTGGGTAATCTATAATACTTTCACTCATCGTCAAGATTGAAATCGACATGTTAGAAATAGAGTCACTGAAACTGATGATAAGACGATCTGAAGACGCTTAGAATTAGCAAGAGATCACTACCAACAGATAATTCAAGATCGTGACGATTTTCATTTATGGAAAGAGAATGGCGATATACGTCAATCAGAAACGGAAACTCAGCGTGAAGCTCGCTTATTATGGAAAAAGATTGCGATTATGGGATCGCATCTGTCATTCAGTGAATAGGAAGAATTGGCAATAGACCAATACCAACAGATAATTCAAGATCGTGACGATTTTTGTTTATGGAAAGAGAATGGCGATATACGTCAATCAGAAACGGAAACTCAGCGTGAAGCTCGCTTATTTTTTTTTTTAATAATATAAAAAGGTTTTTTATTGATGAAACACATTAATTACAAATAGTCGCAAGGGCCCCTGTTCACATTAAGTTAACAATGAAACAAAAAGAATATTTATACTATTTTGTTATAATGTGTGTGTGTGCTTGTGCGTGTCTGCGTTTCTGTGTGTATGTGTGTGTGTGTGTGTGATTCTATTTAATAATTAATAATATTATGGAATAAGATTGCGATCATGGGATCGCATCTGCCATTCAGTGAATAGGATGTCGATTTCCTCTCAAGAAGAAGACGTATTGAATAAATCCGTATCTAAAAAATCACTTATCATCGCGAATAAATTAAGAAGTGGATTTTCTTATTGATCTTCAATTGACTATGCCGCTTATGCAAATGTTGGTCATATGGATGTGTGCTGCAATTCCTGTAACGCTTTCAAGTTGTACAAGGAATCAATTGGACTGTGCTGTTCTTGTGAAAAAAATCACATGAACATGTTTATTTTTATCAGTGAATTTAATGACCCTCAACGAAAAAATATTTAAAATCGCTGTGTAAATACAAGACATGGTTTTGTCTATTGGTGGAAATTCTTTATCTTATTATGGATTACCCGCAACCATTTCCAATGAAGAACGTGATAATCGGGAGTACTTAGCAGAAAGTAATAACGCTTACGGACGAACTCTGACAGACGAACAAAGACGCTGACGAACAAAGAAGAATCTTCCATTGTGCTTGCAACAGTGTCAATAATTCTTTGGGTGAAATGCTTTTCCTGGATGCACCTGGCGGCACTGGGAAATTTTTTTGTCACGAAAGTTATTCTCGCACAATTACGACACGACGGTAAAATATCACTTGCTGTTGCATCCTTTGGGATAGCAGCTACGCTTTTGTTACACGATGTTTAAAATTCTCTTTCGATTGGAATTAACAACAACCTGTTGTGATGTGTCTCGAAAAAGTGACAAAGTGGGAGTTCTACATGACTGTCATTTGATTGTAAGGGATGAGTGTACAATGACACATCGCAAAGCAGTTGAGGCTGTAGACAGGATGCTGAGCAACTCAAAATCTATAGACTCATGTTATTTTTTTTAATAAAGTCCCTTAGATTAATTATCTATACAAATAAATAAAATTAGAGTGTCTGTTTGTAATATAAAAATAACTGCTTTTTACTAAATGCCTTGTATACATGGTACATATACCAAAATAACAATCTCTGGAACGTCTGGACCGGACTTTCGGGTCGGACGGATTTGGACGGGACTTTCACTAGCAGATAGCTGATGAAATAAGGAGTAACTAATTTCATATCAGAATTGTACAATATAACATGCGGGCGGAGCTAGTTAGAATTATAAAATCCACAAGTACGGCCTAAACGGTGTTTGAGATAATTGAAAATCGATGAATTGATTTAGCTCATTAGGCGCCGGCATTCCGCTCGTGATGCTACTTCGTCTCGACAGGAAGTTGTACCTGTCTCGTACCGATGCGGGGGAGAATCGAGTAGGATGGCTTATAAAAGATACAATGGCATATAATAGAAATTTTTTGACAAAAAATAGAACAGGTGGTAGAACTCATGTAGTTTAACAGGGGAGGTACCACTGCCACCCTCGTTATCCTCCGTGAAGCAATTTATTGTGTTTCGGTTTGGAGAGGTGTGGTTGCCGGCTATACTTACAAACAAGGCGAACATTTTAGTCCTCACGGGTAGTAATGCATTTGTGGTCAACCTTGGGTCTATCGTACTTGGGGATGACTGCTTATGTCCGGCAGTGACCACTTACCCTCAGGTGGACTGCATCATGCTCATTTGCTACCTTTACATAATAAAAAAAAGAACCGACTTCCAAGATGAACCAAAAGTGAAAAATCTATATAAATTTATAAAAGGCTTCCTTAAATTATTAACCACGACGGAACGGAGACGGTATATGCGTTTGGGGTGAGAGGATGTGTGTGCAAACCAATGTTGCTATTTATCTCTAAAACCACCCTTCCGATTTAAATGAGGTTTGCAGTCATGGGTTTGGATTCGATTGGTGCATGTTTTTAATTAGAAGTTACGGTAACAACTCGACAGGGGGCGCTGCAGTAATATTTTTGTAGAAACCAATGTTTCCATTTATCTCCAAAACCACTGGCCCTTTTCGAATGCGGTTTTCAGTTATCGGTTTGGATTTGGTAGGTGCATGTTCTTAGATAGGACTTACGGTAGCAACTCACCAGGGGGCGCTGCAGTAAATATTTTTTTGTAAAAACCAATGTAGCCATTTATCTCCAAAACCACTGGTTTGATTTAAATGTGATTTTAAAGTGATGGGTTTTGATTTGATTGGTGCATGTTGGATTTAAATGGGTGGAAACTCACCGTAAATCATTAGAATCACCGCAGTCATATATTCTATTTTAACTATTACATGTTTTATAAAAAAATACATTTGAAAAACAAAATAAACAGCCTTAAATCAGGACAACGAATAAAACAAAAAATGCGATTTGTGTCAAATTAATGTACTAACTTCAAGGCTGTAATAACTTCAAGGCGATCATGATTTAGAAAACCAACAATAACTGTATTTTTTTAATAATTTGTTTCATATAATGTATGCACCTATGTACACTAAAAAGTTTGAAATAAAAAACAAAATTAAAAATTTATCGAGTCTAATGAGGAATTCGATATTTATCGCACTCAGGATAATAAATCTCTTTTCTCTCTTTTGCCTCTCACGTCACCCTAACCCTGACTGTTTTTGTAAGTACATTTTTGTCCGAACTAGATCCGTTTACATCTTCACTTTTTAAACGTTAGTAACATATGTACCGTATTTAATATATTTGATATGATTCTTGTTTAGCTATAAGTTATAAATCCTTTGATGCTGTTATGTTTGAATAAAATGATTTTTTTTATATGATATAACTACGCACTAAGGTAAAACTTAAAAAAACTAAAAAATATTTTTTATACAAAAGTAACATTTTGTTGTACACCATTGTAAACTATGATGTAAACTATTGTAAACCTATCGTAAAAGATACAAATAAAAATGACCCCGACGTGATTTGAACACGCAACCTTCTGATCTGGAGTCAGACGCGCTACCGTTGCGCCACGGAGTCCTTGCTGTGATTTTGAAAAATTAGGAACACATAACTCTTGCGTTGTGAATATTTTGACACTGACTTCAATTTGAACGAATACAGAGTTTTATTCAA
Organism: Polygonus leo; assembly: GCA_018250455.1. Taxonomy (NCBI): domain Eukaryota; kingdom Metazoa; phylum Arthropoda; class Insecta; order Lepidoptera; family Hesperiidae; genus Polygonus; species Polygonus leo. Next base: position 6,688 of record DWNR01004813.1, read on the forward strand.
TAGGCGTCAATTTTAATGAATTAACGTATCAATTCATTTTAATAGTTCAACCTTGTGTTAGATAATTTTAAATCTTGATTAGTTTGGGGGTCAAAGTTTGCGAACAATGTTTATATTTTTTAATTAAATTTAAAACTTAGTATGTTTTGCAACTTAACCACATTCGTAGTGACTTAATTTTATTATAGATATCGTAACAAAAAAGCATTAATTGCCAATCTGTGATCACTATATTTCTTAAATGTAGGAAGGGTGCAGAATTCTTTATCAGACTTCCAAAGGAGGAAGGTCATTTTTTTAAATAAATGTTGTAAACCAAACGTAAGCAAAACTATTTATCGATTAAAGTTCGATCGGCTCGGTTAGGTCTAATGATGAGATTTAGCGACGATCGATTGGTCTTCTTAGTAGATAATACAAAGTCAAGGGTTATTTATTGTAAATTTGTAATAAATGTGTTTAGCAGTTTTTGTCTGCTAAATAATTTTAAATTTTGATGTCGGTGCCAACGAAAGTTATATTCATCGCCAATTATATGTATACATATTTTATGTTGAAATTTAAAGTATTGATGGCAGCCCTCGACGGTTTTTGTCTGATAAATAATTTCAAATTTTTATGTCGGTGCCAAGGAAAATTATATTCATTAAAAATTATATGTATAGATGTGTTGAAATTTAAAATATTGATGGCAGCCCTCGACGGTTCTTCTTTCGATTCTTAATAAGTTCATAGGGAGTTGAATACCTATGTTATTGCTATGTCAACATCTTCGAGAACCAAAGAGGTAGGTACGTAGGAAAGTGCGTACGTAGGAAATGAAAATGAATATTGTAGCGCGAGTTTAACCCACAGGTTCGCGTTTCCGAATCCCTCCGCCAATTGACAGTTTTTGGTAATGGCTGCCGAGGTAAAAGGTCCGCTCCGCTACTCGCGTATAAATCTTAAGTATTGTGTACTAACATTATCGTAGCGTACCTACTTATCGTAGTATCGTAGGACCTTAAGTTTATGATAATAAATAACTATCACAATACTGTGTTTTTCATATGTGCGACTCTGTGGGAGATCTAACCAACTTATATGAAAGCTTTTTACGTCAATTATCTCTTGACACATAGATTATTTAAGTCGGGGGTTTTAAAATTATTCAATCCTATTTCAATTTCCTTTTAACCTTCGTTGGTTTTTTTTCAAATGTTTAATTTTTTTTTTTTTTTTTATCTATTTTTTACATTGTTACCCACGTAGACGGTATATGCGGTTAGGGTGAAAGGATGTGTATGCAAACCAATGTTGCCATTTATCTCCAAAACCACTGGTCCGATTTTAATGCGGTTTTCAGTAATGGGTTTGCATCTGATTGGTGCATATTCTTGGATAGGTCTTACGGTAACCTCCAACTCACCGATGGGCGCTGCAGTAAAAAAATGTTTCTACAAACCAACGTTGCCCTTTATTTCCCAAACAAACTCAAACAAGTCCAATTTTGATGCGGTTTTTCATGATCTTTAACAACATAAACCCGTTTCCTAGCATAACCATTACTGTTAGCACTCTGCTTATTACGTTTTCTATATAGTGCGCTAGCTCTTTTGGTTTACCTACCTAGACCTATTTTTGCCGTCACTTTATAGAACTTAACAAATTATATTACACATAATATACGTCCAAGTTGTTTTCAACTGGAAATCGCACGGAGCAAAGTGTTTCGAAACTGATATTAATTAATTACAATATACATGCAAATTGTGCGCGTAAATAGCAATTGTAACGTTATTTCACACAAATTGCTGGAGCATTAATATGAAACTTCACGACAGTAATACAAAACTAATTAAATGGTGGAGATGCAGTTTCAAACAGAGCCTCCAGGTTCGGGCTATTACATAGTTGTAAAAACTTGAAATTTTCAACGAATATTGTGTACTGTAACCGCTATACGAGTAATTACAAATACTAAAAAAATAAAAAAAAAAAACGGAATTAGCAAAGAAGCATCTTTGTTAAATTGCATAAAAGGATGTGGAGCATTTAGGTGTTGGTAGATGCGTTATTGTTTCCGATGTCAATATTCGGATTTTTATGAGGCCACTCGATTCAGAGTAACCTAACTGTCTACTAGTATGCATATTTTGACTGTAAATGTTGTGATACCTTTGGTAAGGTGTTTCTTCGTCTAAAACGTCGGATTTGACGATAGGAAATCTACACTAGATAATTCCGTTCCTCTCGCTTTAGCGTTTTGATCAATGATGTGTCTGAATTTATCAATTATCCACTGTTGAATGTTTCCTGCAATATTTTCGGTGCCAAAATCTATTCATTTTTTAAACAAAGACTGCTGATTTAGCAACTATTTTATTAGAGTCTCGTTTGTCCAACTTTTGTAAATCTATGGTTACTAAGAATCTTTTTATCGCTACGGTTTCAAGATTAATAATTTACATAGAATGTTGTAGTCTCATAATAGTCCGGGTTCAGCAATTAACCCCAGTCATTTTAACGCTGGCTTTGAAATTGGCAAATAAATAATCTTTACTAAATAATTATAACTCAGTATGAATCTAATTTTGATGAGACCACCGTAAGTGGTTAGTTAACAGTCAACAAGCAATCTTACATAAAATAAATACAGCCCCCTTGGTTCTAACAGCTTTTTAACCGACTTTAAAAAAGGAGGCTTCCAATTCGACACGTATGTACGGTGGCGTGCAAAAGTTTCGGGCCGCTCATTTTTTCCATTAATTTAATAAAATATTTAAAGTTGTTTACAACTCATGTTTGTAACTCATTCGTTGTTTGAGATATTCAAAAGAGTCAGGATATAGACAATAACATCGAATATAACATGTTTCCATAGCATATTTTACGTGTACTATGTTAAATGACTTTTGTTGGTGTGCAAAAGTATCGGGCCGCACACAATTTAGTCGGAAAAATCGCGAATAAGTAATGAGAATTTAACGTAGTTTTTTTTTACCTCTGTGCCAGGGATGACTCAGTGGCCGAAAGCTATTGTCTCGCGCCCCACGCGCGTTATCTCCAACGCACCTGTGCTCGCCCGTTTACCTGCGGTACTCGTTTCGCAGGTAAATTCGTTTACTTGCGGCTACCCGGCGGTCGCCAGCACAGAGTTCGCGTGCGAATTATTGTGGTGTTCGCTGTGTCCGAATAGGCACAGCGTTTCGTGCTAGTTTTCTGTTGTATTTCGTGTGCCCTCGTTGTTCAAGTAAGCGAACCTCGCTTGTGCCGTCCTTTGGCCGGCCCAAGATGTTTCCGTGCGCGATTCCCACCCGCACGACTAAACGTGAGTACACTTAGATTTTTTCGGTAGGCAAACACCCCAATTTCACCGGATTGTGACGTTACACAGTAGGCTGCAGAAACTGCACCACTAGACTCCCTTTTTAGCAAACTTGGCGCTGTAGTCGGAGTCGGAGCTCGAGGCCTACCTCAGAGCACACAACCCGAGTGTCCTGAATGGCTTTTACGCCAATCGGGAACAACAGCGCCTGGCAGCTGAGCACCCGCCCATCAGACTAACGAGCCCCCCAGCGTCCCCAGACGCCCCGGAGAGCATAGACGCTCCAGATAGCGCCTAGACTCCCCTATGCCGCCGGACGTCGATACCTTCGGGACGGAGATATGTCTGCCCTGCACTTAGCAGGGCCCTCTGAGTCCGCCGCCCGCGGTCCCTCTCAACTCAATTCTGGCGATAAGAAGCCAAAATCTAAGCCAATATTTCTTAGGGATGTCCATAGATGGACCCACGTTTCCTTATGGAGGAGATGAATATTAAGCTTGTAGAAGCTAAACCTACGGCCAAGAACAGTATCGCGGTGAAGGTCTGCGGAGGACGACCACCGCAAATTCACTCGTTTCCTTAGGGAAAACGACATAT
>DWNR01004814.1:0-10591 GCA_018250455.1 Polygonus leo
TATGAGGGTGGCGGTGGTACCTCGCCGGTCGAACTACCCGAGTTCTAACACCTGTCAAATACTTACTTTAATTTTAACATTACTTTTGGCACTTTTTTCTATAAATCGATCACAGAACTCGATCGTTCATAAGTTGGCGACAAACATGCCAACTTACATTACGCTGATAAATATAATTTACACTAAGAAACGAATCATGTCCTTATGCAGTGAAAGAGGAGAAAATAATTTTACTTACAAGTGGTACAAATATAATTATGTCGACAAAGCTACAGGACGGAAGCTTATTTTAGTTTATGCGAAGAATAAGTGTGATGAAATAAAAACCGTGAATAGAAAGTAAATTGAGTCGAAGATTATGGTTTCGGTGTTACGATGAAGAAAAGAAACGCGAAAGACTGATAAACTTGATATGATTCCCTTAAATACTGCCTTTGGCATTACATTAATGTTACTAATAACTTTGATTTAATATATTACTTGAAAACACTGCGCCATACGCGTATACGTATGAGTTGAAATTAAAAATCGTTTAAATAAGAAGACATGTTCAATTAGCATTTCGAATAAGCAACCTACTAATATTCAATTACAGATATCTTAATTTAATTTAATTTTGATTTTCGTATTTTTTTCTTTCAAGACTGTTCAGAGTTTGTATTGACAGCATAGTAAATATATAAAATAAATAATATCTCACATTTTAAAACGTAATACATGGAATAATTATAAGAAGGCCATTTTGATATTGTGTAATTTAAACGCAGTTTATTTCATATAACTTGTCAAAGTAAAAAAATAAATGAAATATTTATGGTAAAGGAAGTAGATATTGAAAAAATATTTGCTTGCAGTTTGCAACAAACAGAATTATTAAACGTTGGCCAAATTAAATTATACATGGCAGCTGTTGAGTGGAAAAAATGTGTTACTTCCAAAATAGCCCTAGCTGTATTTCATTTTACAGCTCCGAAATAAATTTCAGTTTACAAGATAAAATAAATTATTAGGAATATATAGACATATACATATATGTTTTATTTATATAAGATTATATTACGCTCTCAATTAAGAATCCTTTTTCTAACACCAAAGATTTAATATCTCAAAGTTTAAATATCTTCGGATGAATAATCATTCTTAAATTACGTATTAATAATACATTACATCAATAATAATGATTGATCGCTTACGACCATAAAATACAAGTATCTAAGGGTGCTTACAGATGCCCGTAGAGATTGCCTGTAAGATCCCTCTAATCTAATGATAAAGTACCATTTATCTATCACACAGGGAATTTTTGATCAAAACTACCAAAATTTCAATACTATCAAAATTTTGTATTACTCTAATTTTTCAAATATAACACCATTAAACACTATTTTTTAATTTTCAGAATTGATATACACAACTGCCTCTGTGTGTTGATAATTAATACGATATTATATTTACGTAACTATAGTTAATATTTTTCTTAAACAGTAATCGTTATAACAGATACGTAGAAGTACAATAATAACAGTAATAAATTCGCTCAAACAGAACAGGACATCGATATTCTAGGGATATAAATATATATCTATAATCATATAATATATACACGAGATTCAAGGAATTAGTAATAGATAGCTATCTTTTAAAATGTACATGAAAATTATCAGGAAGATAATGAAATAAATAGAAAAGGCCATCAAGCCTCCAATCTGTCACTCAAAATTAGCAATCTTGTCTTACACATGGCTGCATTCCTGAGGGGAACATTAGAAGGAGGGCCTTGGACAGACCCACGGCTTAGTAGCATAGATATATACATATACATAATATCGACTACGATTAACATTATTCCTTAACGGGGTGTGTCCCGAAAACCAAAATTTAAAATTACAATTTGTTGTAACGGCATATCACTACGGTCTATCAAAGATTTTATATCGAAAATCCATGTAAAGCTGTAGAGACTTCTCTCGGTAAAAGAAAACGAAGAATAACTCCATGTAAATATCCTTATTTAAGACCACAGCAGAATGTTTTCGATAATTAGATAAATATTATGCCGTAAAATTGTGGTATTTTATGATCGAGTTTTCCTTTTCTAAATTAAGGTAAACCTTCATTAAAATAACATAATTTCAATTCTACGTCTATTTTTCAATTTAATAACTAAACTCAATTAGAACTAACAATAGAGGGACAGTAAATTACGACGTTCAGCAGAGAAAGTGTTAATTCTAAACGCGTATCTATTCATTAGACCCTGATATTCAACTGGTGGGGTTAAATAAGTTTGTTCAAAAGAAGTCAAAATAATTATAATAATCTAGCATATATTAAAAAAATTACCAAAACGATTTTGTATTCCAAAATTCCATGAATACGTAAACAATATGACATTTTTCTTAAGATGTCCACCGAATTGCTTAGGGCTAAGGTGTAATGATACACTAAAATATCAAATTAAACAACATTTATCTACCTATTGTTTTTGCTGTAAGAGAATTTATTAAACTACGGAAGATTTCAGTAGCAATTTTCCTAATATTCAGTTTTTATCATTATTTCTTATATAGCGTAATTTGGGACTTCATGGATTAGAACGTAGTCAATTATTTTTATATATCATAATACAATAATAGCCCAGTGAGTTAAACAGAATTGAAGACAACTTCTATTATATTATATAAAATATTTCAAAATGCTTTTTTTTCTTTCTTTGCTAATTTGTCCTAAAACAACGACCATTTAAAATTAAATATATGAATCATGATCACTGAATATAAATAGAATGCCCGTTGAAAGATCAACAGAAAACCGCATTCTCGTCTAAGTAGATTATAGTATTAATAGTCCTATCAAAGTAAATTTTTAAAAGAGTACTTGTCTATGGTAAAATTTTAATATTATTCCATCAACGAAGAAGAATAGATAAGATAATCCTGGAAATCACTTAAATGTCCATTTTAATGCTTTATCAACGTCATCGGAAAGATAAATCTGTCTCATCTGTACGCACCAATCCATTAGCTGGTAGCGTTTACAGTTGGTACAATTCGATGGAGTCAGAGAGCCGCCGTCGAAGGGACGAGCGTCGGGAGGCTTGGCCCTCCCGGGCTGAGCATCATACGGGCGTGAACGAGTCATCCAGAGCAGTCTCCTCCTGGACTTGGCTGGAGGGGCTGTAGTACTGTGGGAGACAAAAACCGGTGTTAAATGTATCTAGCATAAAACTTTGTCTAGGTATTTATTGTCTTTCGGTGCATTTCTATGCATTCCAAGAATTTCCTTAAATATGAAATATGAGATACCTGAGGAAATTCCAAGAATTTCCTTAAATATGAGATACCTGAGGAAATTCCAAGGATTTCCTCAAATATGAGCCACTTGAGGAAATTCTTGGAAAGAGATAGACACAGAGGAGTGGAACATAAGTCTTATTACAGTTATTTAGTTAAATCACGGGAATTCTCGCACAGGATTTTCACGTTCATTGTTTACTGCTTGATGAATTTTGCATTCATTGCATGGTAAATTTACGGAAGTTACTTTAGTGATAAACTATTGGTTGGGACTATGTTCTCTCTTGATGGTGCCCAGTTTCAATTCAACACAAAAGAGCGAATATAAATTTAATTGCCTTTTATTTTAGGGTGAGAGAAAACATGGAGCGAAAGCCTGCTGGGCTTAAAGGATTGCTTCAAAAATATTAAGGCTGTGTGAGGTCTACGGATTCGTTCTTAATTAGATTGGTGAGCTATAGCTTAAATATTTCTCATGGTAAGGTCAATGGGTCTTAGCCCATGCCCAATTATGGGACAATCAAAAGTTGTGATAAAGATTAAACAAACTGGTTAGCTGACATCATTGCACAACAGAAACCACTGGCTCTGGAATCTATGTTTTTCAAGCTTTCACAAACTACACAAAAGAGAAAAAAGAAGAATTATTGAAAAATCATTTCTTACCCTGGTGAAAAGGTAGTTTTAATTCATACATTTTTGACAAAGACTTACCCCGGTGTAAGCACCTCCATTCCATCCGAGGCGTTCGCTTTCGCTCTGCGTCAGTCGTACCCTAGGCGCCTTGGGTTCGGGATTTCGGGGCTTAGCTTCCAGCACAGCGCGGAGAGTCAGATTAGCTCGAGCAGCTTCAGCACGACCATAAGCCAGGTATTCCAGGAGGGCCACGATCAGAGCCAGTACCAGTCCTCCAACCAAAACGTAGAACAGTCCAGACAAGTGACTCAGAGTAATTTCTTGAGCGTGAGGGAAGCGCTGAAAGAAAGTAAATGTGTAGTTTGGCAAATAATGTAAGCGAAAGAGAAGATAGACGACGAACGGTTACCACAATCTCATCTCAAGAACTGAACTTTCTTTACAACTCTGTTTTAACATAAATGTCAAGTGTGATATGCTTTTTATGATTTTACATTCCAGCTCTTTTACAGTATTTACGTTCTCCTTTTCTTAGTAAGATAAAAATATTACATTTGACTCACCTCACCATTTCCACATTCATCCCTTACAAACCATTTCGTGATCATCGCAGCGAGCTTTCCATTCGACTTCAGAACTTGCAGTGCTAGATTTACTCCATCCCTAAAATAGATTATCATGTCCTGCGTTATGTCACGGGTTTTGTTATTAAAATATTTTGTCGCAACGCAAGCGAATCGCTTAGCCAAGTTCGCTGAGATTTTTTTAAGTAAAAATAATCGCGCCGCGCAATACGCAGAAGCTACAAATTTATGCAAATATATGCCCACCGTAGTTTGGACCCCTTGGGAAATGCCACTGCATACTCTTGAAGTCCCTGTTTTTGCATATTTATAATAACTTCACAGTTGCCGTTAAAGTTGTTTCCTCCTATTAGATCCACAAAGAATACCCATCCTTGACGTTCAACTGCCTGTTGAGGGATTAGCGGTCCGGGGCCATCAGGGGTGTCCTAAATAGAAAGTTGAGTTACATGAATACAATTTGGTAAATGTAATTTTAAAATGTTAAGTACTTAAACGTAAGTAAATAATTTCCTGAGTCTGACTAATAGCGAAATAAATAAATAAATATTTTTGAATACCAATGTTAAGTATTAATTTTTATTAAGTGAAAACAAATTGTCAATCTCAAATTGTACATTGAAACGTGACGTTACAAACATTTTTCTCTAATAAATTAGGCAGTAATTTTTTACTAATAATGTGTATAAGTGGATGTTTCGTAACATGGTTAAACGATAAAAGTGGACTTAAAACTTTGTGTTTATGACTTACTCGAGGGCATCGTGCAGTCTTGATTAATTCGTGCGCAGGATAGTTAATCTCGGATAGGATCAAGGAAGCGCCAAGAGAAGCGGTGTACATGGCTACCACGAACCACGCGAACATCCACCAGGAGAGGCTTACGATACGGCCAGACATCGATCTGAGTGAAACATGATATAAAGCAATTATTAGTATCACTTTAGATAAGAGTTTCGCTGCTGAGGTCATTTTGAAACAAGACTTAAATTTTAACTGTAGAGGACTACTACAGATGTGATAATTTACTATGAGACCTCTTTTTAATTGTTTTAGATAGTAATAACCTTTGCAATCAATAAGTAACCAACAAGTAATAAAAGAAAATATATAACGCATCGAAGTCACTCACCGCGGGGAAAGTTCATTTCCTTGTTGCAGAACGGAGCTGTAGATGTACCACATGCAATTGACGAAGGTAAATTCGTTTACAACGCGAGCCTATAAAGAAAACGATTTCTGTGTAGTCAGAACAAAAGATATTTGCTCAAAAAGTTTTACATGATACAAATTACTTACTTCGGGAATCGCTTCTTCGTCTCCGGGTGTCACAGCTCTTTCAGGTTCTTGGACATTCAAGACTCTCCACTCCAGAGGCGAAAATCTTGATACCAGCCACAATACAGAAGCGACGATTATTGAGGCAATGGCGATACAATACTGAAAACGAATATAACATTTAGGACATCTGACTGAAATTCCACAGTTACCAAATAAACTATAAAACTATTGCTGAACGTTTTCTGAGTATCCACACTTTTGTGAATAATATAATATAGGGTATTTTAAATTGTAGATCACTTTTCAAAAATCTTACCCATATTTGCTTTGCAAAAGGAGCAAAGAACGCAAAGGCATCAAAGAAGAAGTTGTATGGCTTCTTCATCTTCTTGTCGATTGTTAGGAAGGGTCTGCTGTAGTCGATGATCGCCTCACGTTCCGGAGTTATAAGCATGGATGCGATTGCCATATCTGCTTCCTAATTTTGAGCACATTATGTTATAATAGTTTTAATACAATAAAAAAGAGGTTTATAGATTAAATTATTTGTTTATTAAATTATTTATTTACTTCTACATGAAAAATTATATCTCCCAATAATCTTTAGGCTTCTCTGCTTACATAAAAGTAAAAACTAGATATCTAGACTATTAAATAGCATGTTATTAGACTAGAGTGAAAATAAATTAAAGCTAATATCCTTACTTCTCTTATCAGTTCTCCTATGGCACCATCCCAACCTCCTTCAACGGAAGGGTTTTTTAATCCATACAAACCATCGTCTGAGAGACGCATCTCGCCTACAAATATTTTTAATTGGATATTAAAAAGATATCGTAAATTTTCAATATAATACAATAATAATAAATAAGAATTATTGTTGTAGTAGAGCAGATGATGAGAGAAGACAGAGAAGTAAATATTACACAGCAATTTTAAGACTTCCAGATTAGACTGAAGTGAAAAGATAATCATATGAGTTTGAATTGATACATAAGGGTTTAAATATACTTACACTTGATTTCCATCATATCGCAAAGTTTCTCCGTAAGTTCCACACAGAAGCCACGATAGTTGAACGGTACGGGCATACCGGGGACCTCAGTGTTGCTCATGACGTAGGGAGGCTCCTCTACAGTGGTGACGATGTAAGTCCTGTTTCGATCGTATTCGCCTGGTGACATCTTGGGCTTTTGCGGTACTACCGGTACTAAGCCTTTGTAGTCATACCAGAAACCAATCTGTAGGAGAAAATATTTTTAGATAATGAACACCCACGTATTCTGAGAAAACGAAACATGAAGACATATTTATTTTATAATTAGAAAGTAAAATATCTTTCATTATTTTTATGTTGAAGACATGTGATATTTTTGTTTAGGAGAAGAAAAGATTCGTAGCAATATTATAATGATGATCTGACCCTTTTCAAGCTTCTGTTGTTGTTGAGTTCCACAACTTGCAGGGTGAAGTTACGACGATGACCATTTTTATCGAAGGCAATGTGGCCAGTTATTCCTTCAAACTCAACCTGGAACAATCGTAATGACGTGACTCGTGCGTTACGTTGCCGCTTTTGGGCATTAACATGTATTACAATAAAACAAAACTGTAAATATATATGATTGACGACCGCGTTTGCATTTATTTAAAATCGTTTATAAATCGTTTAAATCAAAAGTTATTATTAAGAAATATGATTAAGTTACTTTTAAATGGTTTAAACTCGCCAGTGTTACCATTTTATACATATGGTACTTACATTTGTAATATAATTTGAATGCTGCTAGCTAAAGTTTTTAATACCTTAAAATGACTATATCACTCATTATTATTATAAAGTGCGACCAATTGCCGTAATTATCATGTAGAATGTATTCAATAGCTTTTTTCTTGACTGTAATATGTAATTGATTAAGAAGAATAATTATAACGAGGTGACCAAAATCTCTTCTAATGTATAATATTTAGTTAATTTTATCTCCGATTTTCCATTTAATTTCAAATTAGTTTTATTCTTATTTCCTCATTTTCAACTAACTTCGATCTATTCAGTTTTTTTCTAACGTTCGTGGCATATGCATTTAGGTGAGGTTGTGTGTTTTTGTTTTCCAAAACGAAATTTCCATTTATCTTCGAAGCGAGTTTGACGGTTTTAAAGGTTTTCTGAAAATAGTTTCATCTTGAATCTTAGATAGGTACAATGATGTGAATTTGCAAGTCCGCTGTGCACTTCCTTCCTAATGAATGATCTCCAAATGGTATGACCGTTTTATGTACGGTTTTCTTTATATGGTTTCTAATTTGTCAGCAATGGATCATACATAGCAACCTCCTTCCTATTTTAATGCGATTCTTTCTATAGGATTTATGATGCAAATATGGTGGTTTTGACATAATTGTTTTAATAGTATCTCACGGGTACTGCTTAATAAACATTTTTTTGTTAAAATGACTTTTACTGGACAAAATGTAACCAACATTTCCCCGTTTATTATGTAGCATATTAAAAATATATATTTTTTATCCAGTTGCACGTAAGTGTCTGTTCCGACCATATCTCGGTCTTACATACATAGTGTGTATATTACACACAACTTATCAGCTTTATAACTTCGTTTTTGTTTTACATAAATGTTTGGTTAGAAATATACATAAGTATTTTAAATACCTACCTGAGTAAAGAAATTGGAAGTTATTGGTAAGAGCTTATGAGTAATTTGATTTTGAAAATTTTCCCGTGCATTTCCCCAAGCAGTAGATGATTGAAATTTGTCCTGGAATTAGATGTTATGAAAAGTAAATTGCATATTTTTACTAAAAACAACTGAAATACAGTATAAGGCGTAATTTTAGAGATAAAAAGTGACAATGTTAGATAGTAAAATCTTTTTATTTCCATTCATAGAACTGAGAAAAAAGCAAATAGAGTCTACTTACAAGAAGGGTCAAATTAAAATGTATATATCTTGGCTTTTTACAGTACTCAGATCCAAAATTAGTCTGTAATGTACGTTTTTTAGACATCATTTTCCTATCCTGGTTTTTATTGATATGGTTTTATCTTTATTAATATAGACAGACAAGTCATTATAAATAGTATAGAAGTTTATCAGCTAAGAAGTATAATAGAGGGCAAAATTAAACATTTTGAAAATCCACACAGTGAACGAAAGTGTTGATGTTGAAAAAAAGTTAATTGAAAATAAAGTTTAAAAGTCGGTGACGGCTATTACCAATATTTTTTAAAATGTAATGAAAATGTAGCAAGTGTATATAAAGCAGCCCTGGGCGATTTTCTTGGGTTTATAATTATGTTTGTAAGTAAACAAATATATGTAATCCCTCTATATGATTTTATTGCTATGTATGTGAATGATATCTTTACGATTAACAAAAAGTTCTTGTCTCTATCAAGGCGGAATGATTTAGAGACATTTAGAAATATTTTTAGAGATATTTCTACGTTCTTGTCTCTAAGAAGAAGGAAGGATTTAGAAATATCGTAAATAGTTGTTTTATGTGGTAGACGTCGTGATAAGTCAACATTTTTTATTAGAATATTTTTTATGTCTTTTGTTAAAGAATTAATTTTATAATTATTGAGATCGATGGGGCAATTTAGATTGGCATAATAATATACATCATATTTTTACGTAAAAAAGACGTATTATGTTCCTATCTCAGAAAATACAAATTCACAAATTCCTTTGAAACACTTGGGAATGTGAAGCCTCTTATTTTCTAATATTTTAATAATTCATGATTGTAATTGTGTTGCAATTGTTTGATTAATATTTCAAAAAAATACGCAAATAAATTGAATTAATGAGTGATGGAAGCTACTAGCATTTCGCAGCTAATATGCCACTAAACAAGCGGTTGGTCTGTAGATAGTAATTAACCCTCCGATGATGAAATAGCTACGTTATTAATTGCTCGAGAGTAAACCTGAGCGTTGTTGGGTTTTATCGTTCCATGGCACTTACGTTTTCGCGTTTATATTTTAATGCATAAAATATAGCAAGAAAAATCTTCGTAGCTATTATTGGTTTTTTGTTTTTCGTATAAAGGTTTGGCAGGTGGTAGACTTGTTTAGTTCGACCGGAGAGGCACCACCACCCTCATAATCATCCGTGAAGCAATTTTTTGTTTCGCTTTGGAGACACGTGGCTGCCGGCTATATTTATGCATGAGGCGATTAGTCCTCAGGGGTAGCAACGCATCTGTGATCAAACTTAGGTATGATCTAATTGTACTTGGGGATGATTACTGATTTCCATGGGCGGCAGTGACCACTTACCATCACTGCATGGTGGACTGCATGCTCGTTTGCTACCTTTATACGATAAAAAAGGTAGCAAGCGCGCATGAAGTCCACTTGATGGTTTGTGCCTCTACTGCCGACCATGGACGTTCCCCCACGATTAATACGTACTGAAGTGAACACAGATGAGTAACCGACATAGCAGGCAACCACGCCTCCGCAAAACCAAAATACAATAAATTGCTAAACGATTTATAATAAGGTAACCCTTTCTCGGTCAAGCTACACGAGTTCTACCACCTGGGATTCTTATTTTTGACACGTTATGTCTTAAAAACATAGATCATTCTGTATATAATGTGGTGTGAAACAATAAAGAGTATCTATCTATCTATCATTTTAACTACTAAAGCTTAGGATGATAATAAAGCAGTTAACCAAGATTGCATTTACATATCGACGGTTTCCGGGCTATTTGTTTTAAGCGACATTTTTTGAACTTTACTGGAGAGCAATTTAAAGTTTCA
>DWNR01004815.1:0-10591 GCA_018250455.1 Polygonus leo
CCCGGCCGTGTTTTAGGCCATAAAAATTCAACCCCTAAAAGGAGGGGTAGCGGGCGGAGCCGCGGGCACAGTTAGTTATATGTAAAATTGCATAAATATTATTATTTATTATATCTACTTGTACATAGTAAAAAATTATGTGTGTAAATTTGCGCATTAATATGTTTATTAAATTTATAACCAATCATTTTATTTTGATTAATATCTTACGTCGTGTATTATTTGTGAATACGCAAGTTTTCCCTTATCAGTCAATAATTACATTAATTATTACTATTCTAAGGAAACTTCCTAAACGGATTACAAACGAGATATAATTTTACGGGCTCCTTACGTTATATTCTTATCTCGAGAGTTATTATGCGAGGAAGCAATGGAATTTTTATTACGTAAATGAAGTATAGTTATCAAAGAACTATTTATATTATTGTTCATAATGAAAACAATTTTGTTCATTAGTTTATCTTTGATATTTGTAACAGACGTCAAAAAAGAGGACGTTGACTTTTTTGCTGTGGATTTAGTGTAGTGTCGAAATAATAATCTATATATGTATGTATAAATGAGTCATGGCATCACGCGTGAATGGCTGGGCGTATTTTGCATGGTTCTTATTTACATCTTGAGTTTTTCAAGAAAGTTCCGGAAAATAAGAAAATTCAAGAAAACAACGATTGTATTAACTTTTCTATTGTAATCATAGCAACATAACTTTTTTGCTAACAATATTTATAGTTAATACAGGACAACGCCTCTCGGCTCAGCTAATATAATTATAATAATTTCATAATTATTGAAACTAAGGCTTCTAAATTCAAAAGGGTCTATAAGTTCACCTCAGAACTAACGTTCAGCAACTTTATGATGAGTATTGTCTGTCAAAATTGTAACGTGTATAATGTATATTATTAATGTAGGAACACTGATGTTCTTAAACGGAAGTAGACGATGTTACTTTCTAAGGTCATCCCACACTTAAAGATGAGAAAACGGTTACATCATATCAGACAAAGTTCTATGTCTAGATAGAGAAAAACTGTCAACGATATTCGCATATGTTGCGCTGACGTAACGCGATACGTTTACATTTTTTGAGAAAATGGAGAGAACATTCAGAATCCCACCCAGTGTTTGTTTGTTTGGTCGTCGTATCGTATAAAGGTAGCAAATGAATATAGCATCATAGCAGTCCACCTGAAGGTAAGTGGTCACTGCCGCCCATGGACATCAGTAATCATCCCCAAGTAGGTACGATTGAATCATACTTAAGTTTCGTCACAAATGCGTTGCTACTTCTAAGGACTAAAATTTTAGCTAGCAACCACGTCTCTCCAAACCGAAACACAAGAATTGCTTCACGGAGGAATGTAAGGTTAGTAGTGGTACCTCCCCGGTCGGACTACATGAGTCAACCTGTGCCAGTGTAATGGATATCTTTCAACTTGTGTTTTAGTTAAATGTGTCGATAGGACTGAATAATTTCGCATAAACCTTTACGATTCACCAATTTTAACACATTAATTAACTCGTTAATGTTTCTAGATTGTTCTTGGCATCGATTTTCTCTCATAACGATAAACTTATCACTGTTTTTACGCTTTAATGGCTATGAACGGAATCTATGTGCATTAATCTTGTGATCATTATATAGAACTTAATTTTTTAATCGGCAACTTTATTCACTTTCTCCTGCTCTTATTCAGTTTATATTTTTTTATTGTATAAGGGTTATAATGAGCATGCAGTTTATCAGATGGTAAATGGTTATTGCCGCCCATGGACATTAAAAATCATTTCCAAGTACGATTTAATCATACCTGAGGTTGACCACAAATGCGTCGTTACCATTGAGGGCTAAGATGTGTTCGCCTCTTTCTCTAAAGCGAAACACAAGAATTGCTCCTTGTAGGATTATGAGGATGGCGGTGGTAAGTCAGCGGTCGAACTACACGAGTTGTGCTACTTGGCGACCACCATCAATTTTCAACATTACAATCTTAAATGCTACGTGAAAAAAATGTTCTTGAATCGTATCGTTTGGGTATTCATTGTTGATCAATTGCAAAACATTTATTTAACACACAATAGGTATGGCTTGCGTTGTATTGTACTTATTTATAGAGTCGTTGTTTGCACAGGATCCTGCGATGTATTCACCGAGCTGATCGGCGCGAAGGGCAAAGACGTGTTATACATCGGAGACCATATTTTCGGCGATATCTTGAAATCGAAGAAGATTGGCGGTTGGCGCACGTTCCTCATCGTACCGGAGTTGGTCCAAGAGCTACATGTATGGACCGACAAGTGTCAACTGTTTGCTCAACTGCAAAATCTTGATATACAACTCGGTGATATGTACAAGTGAGTAGACCATTATTGCGATATTATTGTCGTACAAAATTTGTGTGACAATTGTGTGTTGTGTTTTCAATTCATTTTATACATATGGCTTCAATAAAAAAAGGTTTTAAAAAATATTGTTTTTTCGGACACATATCTCGGACATATATCGGTCTCGAGAGCTTAATAAAATGCTTATCTTAACCTTATCTGCTTATAAAAGTTTGACACAGTGATCACTATTGTTGAATTAAGCCCTGTCGTATTCAGAGGAGACCTATTTTATCTATGGAATGAAACTATAGTTCCTATTCAAAACCGGAACCACTGCGTAACAATTCAGTATTTATAGCCACAACAGTAGCGTTGATCGCTAGTTCCGTTCCCATATAAAGTGCATTTATGTGGGTGAGTTACCACGTAAGTTACAAGCGCAGCCAGGTTTTGTGACGAAATAAATCGATAAATTTAAAGTTTTCGCACGTGTCATACATGAAGAGGTTTCAATTATTGTTTCTCCGGGAACATATATTTTATTAAGAATTTAGTAAAAATAATTATCTTCAGTCTTATCTGCTTATAAAGGTTTGACACATTGGTCACTTCTGTGGCAATAAACTTCTTAAAATTTAGAGGGGACCTATTTCATCCATGGAGTGAAACTATATTTACTATCTGAAACAGGAACCACTACATAAAAACTGTATAGTCAGTATTTATAGCCGCAGCAGTAGCGTTGATCGCTAGTTCCGTTCCCATATAAATTGCATTTATGTGGGTGAGTTACCTCGTAAGTTACAAGGGCAGCCAGCTTGTTTAGTGACGAAATAAATCAATAAATTTGAAGTGTTCGCACGTTGAAAATGCACTAAATACGCCGCGTGGTAACTGGAGGTCGAGCGAAATCTATTGATTATTTCGTACGTTGTTATCGTTGTATGCAGGAAGTTATATTTCGAATGGGTGTTAATTATATTCACTAAAAATAGAGTATTAATGTACCAAGTAATATAGCGTATAAATTGCTTCTTTGTTATGTTGTTATTAGATACGAAAAATTTTGCCTCTGTTAATTATAATTTACACTAAAAGAATAACTGAATAAAAAAACATTTATATAAAAACTAATGTTATTAATTATGATTCAAAAAAGTCGTAAGTGCTGCATCTCATTTAAACGCATTCATATTTCTAAATACTTACCTAATAAAAGAAAATGGATTTGACACCTCCCTCAGACAGCACACGATCAATTTGATCATGAAATGTTAGGCTGGGTCTCTCTCGGTATCTACATCGGTCCATATTCCACTCGACACACTCTGCCTACCCCGTTAGGAATTTGGCGTGAAGATGTGTGTGTGTGTGTATATATTTTTTTTCAATATTGAAAATCAAAACAGACATTTTGAAACTGCAAGCAATATTGTGCAAAGGTACCTACTACTCTTCTTGTTTATATTTGTTTAAAATTCTACTAGGAGACCAAAGATTAGGCAGTGTTTACTAAATTGTAGATTGAGCGTGTATGTTTAAAATAACTAAATTATTTTTGTTTCATTTATAATAATTTTCCAACAGGGACTTAGACTCGAGCACGAAGGAAAAGCCGGACATATCGAAGTTGCGCGCGTCGATCCGCGACGTGACGCACAAGATGGACCTCGCGTACGGCATGCTGGGCTCGCTGTTCCGCTCCGGCTCCAGGCAGACCTTCTTCTCTTCGCAGGTATATAAATACATACACTCGCACATATGCACTGACACAAGCACGCACACGCAGACAAACACACGCACGAACGCACGCACACACGCATGCACGCACGTATGCACGCACTGCTCCACAGTAGGATATTCAGTGATGTGAATGCGATAGACACTCACCTGACGATTGCACAAACCCACAAACATAATTGAATTCCGATTGATGCTCCCCATTTGCGTGTCAGATTGATGCAGTGGTCTCCGCTTTAAGCGAGAACAGCAAAACCTACACTACATCGCACGACTTTTACGGTCTCTTCCATCATCATAGTCCATATCCTTAAGCTATTTTTTTAAATGTATCCGATTCCTCCATATCAAAACACTGATTTTATTTCAACCGCAATGAAACAGATTTAAGTTATGTTGATCTAAAATAATCAATTTACACGACAACTTTTGAGTCTTAGCCGGCAGTCGGCATATACTGCGACGTAAAGTCGTCCTACCGTCGTATTTATTCTGTGGTAATAATAATTTTTTTTTTGGTATGTTACTACTACGAGAAGTTACTGTATGAAATAAAACTATAAAAAAACAGTTAAGAAGTAATATAATTGTGTACTTATTTTTAATCAAACTGTTAATTGGTTTCTTGTTTATAGGTGGTGAGGTACGCGGACCTGTACGCGGCGTCGTTCCTGAACCTGATGTACTACCCGTTCTGCTACATGTTCCGCGCGCCCGCCATGCTCATGCCGCACGAGTCCACCGTCGCGCACGAACAGAGATTCACCGTCGACACGCCCACTATCGACCGGTCAGTATTGGAATCTATACATATAATAAAACAGTAAATATATTTAGGAAAAACTAATTGGGGGTGATGTTAAAATAGTATTGAGAACACTTTTCAATGTTTTTTTAAATTTTTTTGTCTGTCTGTTTGTCCAGGCTAATCTCCGAAACTACTGGACGGATTCGAATGAATCTTTTTTTGGGGTATAAATAATAAGCCTGGTCAACGTTTAGAACACTTTTTACTGCGGGAAAATTCTCTATTCTTATGGGAAATTCAGTATATGGCAGAACAACGTATGCCGGGTCAGCTAGTGGATTGTTAAACAAAACGACGTAACTTTAAGTATGTATCGCCATGAATCTACCGTCGTGCAAAACCATCGTTTTATCATCGACACAACGTACAATTCATTATTATGAAGGAATCATGAAAAAATGCCGTATTGCTCGAGCGTGTCGCACGAGTCCACCGTCACGCACGAGCAGCGGTTCAAGTTCGACACACCCACTACAGACCGCTTAGAATAATGACGGTTTGAAAAACAAAACGCCGTATTAGACAAGTACCTATATTGTATGAATGCACCGTCAATCACGAACAGTGGTTCACCGTCGTATTACTAGTTGTCCACCGTCGGGTTAGTATAGTGACGGTGTCATGATCAAAACATGGTAATTACGCGAATAGACCGCGCGACTTCAACGTTACGCACGAGTAGAATTTCACCGTCGATGCGCCCACTGTCGATCGGTGAGAATAGTTTCATGTCCTGATGTTTACTAACGATTGATTGGTATAATGACGGTTTGATGAACAAAACGGAGCAATTATACGAGTGTATCACGACGTCTACAACGTTACAGATGTTCATGAGCGTCGATCACTTACCATCGCAGATTTGCAGGCTCGTTTGCTATCTTTAAACAGAAACGAATATAATGTAATATTTTTTTACAGTTCGAGACATTCAAGCACCCAGCGAGTATACAACCCTGTGTGCATCACCGAAGATACGTCAGAAGACACTTCTACGGCTGAAGCTACGGACAACATCAAGGTAGAGTATCCAGTTGTAACATTTTGACTCAATCATGAAATGTTCAAATTTTATATTCACGTCATAATTATGTTTTTACTGTTTGAGTTGGCCCACCAGACTAGGACACCTATAACATGTTCAAATCTATTACACTAGCATACTGCAATTATGTGCCCTTCACACTAGCACAATCATTATACTACAGTATATTAATACAGTCGTCTAATACACCTTGTTCAGTTTCACACCAACATAACTTGGTACAACACAAGCCCGTCAATCTGTGTGTGGGGAATGACCTCTAACGCAAAAAAAGTGTCGCCACACTAACTCAAAAAAGTGTCGCCACGCCAACAGTCGGGCTAACCCGTCTTAAAATTAGGATAGAATAGGATAGAAATATTTACATTAATTAGGATAGAAAAAGTTACATTGACTCAATAAATTGTTTTAGAACGGTGTTATTTTTCAATCGATGAAAATGTATGCGCAGGCGCAGGGCTCCGTGCCCCACGTGCGGCCCGAGACGCCGCGCCAGCTCACGCACACGCACGACGAGGACTGCTCCGACGACGAGGAACTGGCCAAGAACGCGCAACACAAATAAACATTCACCGAGTATACCGAGTTAAACAATACAGAGGAGATGGTGCACGTTGATATTGACGCTCGTTGCGGACCCGCCACTAACATATCTCTGCCTTATTGCAGCAAAGACTGCTGTTGTGACTCTATACTGTATCACCTGTAGAACCGTAGACTTGTTTGATTGAGAGACTTTATGGTTTGGTGCGGTTGATTTTTTATATTGCCCTTGTAGATGTTGAAGGCATATAAAATATTTTTCACAACAATTAAATAAAATGCACTTACCTTCCACATACCCGATCAAATAAATTTATAGAATTTCGTATGCATCAACAATGTTTCAGAATCAGATCATTTGATGAGAAACATTAGAACCAAATTATTATTTTAACTAACAGCTGTATGTACGGGTATACAAGACATAGATGACATACAATGTTAATTTTTAGTCGTGAGGGGCAGCAATGGATCTACAATCGTCCTCTGGTAGAACTCATCTATTTGAGGCCGGTTATAGATAGCCATGGGCCAATATATATAAAATCAGATAGGATTCAAATAAATTTGTTACTCTGTCAAAGTTAAAAACACACATAGTAATAATACGTTATGCGCAATTTGATCGGTCAATTACAACTCAACAATAAGATTAGTAATACAGAAGCTCGAATTTAAACTTTACGTACGGTAGAGGGTGTTAATGGTGTATTAAAGCGGTCAATAATTTGCAGATACAACGAATATTCATTAGGTTTTTCTATGATCAACAGTTAATTTTGCTTAATAGTCATTTTAGCCCGTGAGCGTCTGTATACCAAAATACAACAGGAACTTTCAACTGAAGTAGTTTCTAAATGAGTCGTTACTTGTGAGAAGTAAATTGGAATGCCTTTATAAATATGTACCTGGCCAAAAAATTGAAAAGAAATATGTATGTATTCGAGTAATTGAGTCAACTCATTTATTAATGCGTTGAAAGTACGAACCGCCATTGTTATACCATTTCGGGAAAATCGCGTGATATTAATAATTATGATACGAGCCGCAACGTAAAAAGAATTGTTTATCCTTCAGGGATTTGAATTTGTCATTCTAATAGATCTTCGCAGTTGATCTAATTTTACGTAGTGAGATACGATTGATCTGTCTGAAGTAATACGTTTAGTCTCCAGAGAAATTACGATATGATTATGTAGCGTTTTCGATTGTTTAAAAATAAACACATTTAAAATTGAGTTTTATATAGCTTATATGTATACAATTTATTGCTTATTTGCATTTGCATTATACATTTTAATAGTCTATGTTATACAAAGTCATTTATTATACAAAGGAATAGATAAGGTATAAAGCCTAATAAGTATATTTTGCCTTTTTTAATTTTTAAATATTTGGGTTAACAATTTTTTTAAAGTGCCCATTGAAAATTACGTATACAGGTTCATACATTTTTTTAACATTGTTTTCTTAACACACTAGTCTTTGCGGCCTATTCAAATTGACCCATTTATTTTTTATGCAAATTTAAATTCATTGAGCTAACTAATCTCGTTGCCAAATTACGAGGCGGGCACTATAAGGCATGTATATCGATTTAAATCTATGTTGTTGTGTATTCCAATTGTTTGTTACAGTCGAGGCTAAGAAATTGAGAGATTGGAATGTGATAAACATTAATCTAAGATTGTTGTAATGTCTGGATATTCTTTTTTGTTATTAATTTGACCTTTATTATTATGTAAATATTATTATTTGTTGTTTATTCTAAATTTTATGTTCTATTATCGTTCAGTCAACATTAATTATAATTATTATATATTCAAATCTATTATTAATAACATAAACATCCGTAAAATCTTACTGTAGTTGACTTCGCACATTATAATTATCTAAATAGCTGTCGATATTATCTGTATTATGCACTGATGTTTTGAAAATGTTGACTGAGCGTTGTTTGTTTTATATTTTTATGTACCGGTATGCATGTAGCTCATAGGTAAAAAGTATTGTTCATAAATATGTAAATTGTTTATAAAATATATTGTGATTGTAAATGTAGCGATTTTTACATATTTTTTTACTTAATCACACAACATTAGCCATGTAATAGGATTCAAATAAAACAGTTAATTGAAATTATATGCAGGTTTTTTTTCTAAACATAAATCCGATTTCGGAATTTATATACACTATAACAACAAATCCTCTAAATATTCCTCGAACTCTTCCTCCCGAGTTTTTTCTTCTGTTTCCTGTACACCTGTAAATTTTAAAAAATCGTAATTTATTTTTCTATATATATTACCTACATAATAAACCCCAGACGCATTACCATCTATGGTTGATGAAATTAAAATTACAACACTGGTCCTCACGAATATGAATCAATACTGTATTTTCATAACAATTACCAAATAACTGAACTTATATAAACTTGACAACTTACACTGAGTAATGTCTATTATTACAATAAAATTAACTGTCTGTCAATACGTAAATGGCCTTCCATTCCATAGTAATAGCCATTGCCCACAGTGGTGGTTACTACGCACTCCTTTCCTATTTAATTCTGTTCAAATTATGTCAATCTATCCAGGTTCCAGGCCATGACAAAATAAGCAAAATTTTAAACTATAACTTAAATGAACCAATCTTGTTTTTTACATTTTTACTTTAAGCGCGGAAAATAGCACACCATAACAATTACAGGAAATTATAGTTAAAGATATTGAGGATTTATTTATTCAGTACAAGGTACCCTTGGGCGTAAGATTTTTTTTTAATATCGTATACACTGCAGTAAAAATTTGACAGTAAACATTAAGATGATTCTATACTAATAAAGTTGTAATCATAGTGGTAACTATTGACTGGTCACGTTAATAAAGTACATCTTATAATGCACATTTATAAGTATGTATATACTTACGCAGTATAATTTTATCAGAATATTGTACCTCGTCATGGACCATTAATTTACACTGCGTTGTCAACGTAGTGTAAATGAATGTCTAGAGATATTACAGGGCATCAGCCTGAAAGCTAACCTTTTTTCCACAAAGAGTCTTCTTCAACAGCTTCCATTGCAACTGTACTCTGCGAAGTCGAGGGCTCGATATCATCAACAACAGGATCATTCTCCGTGACCTCATCGCTACTGCTATCTCCAGAATGATCCTTCTTTTTACTTTTCCTCTTTTTCTTCTGATTTTTCTTAAGTCTTTTAACTTCTCGTTTTTTGGACCTGTAGTTTAATTTGTCCGAGCACTCCGGACACAATCCTGTGAGGTATAGAACTATGCGGTATGTAATTGTGATAAATACTTGTTTTCTAAAGTCGCTTGAAGTGGTAGAACTCTGACCTATACGAGTTCTTGGAGATGTCCACGGGCAGCTTTTAACGGCTTGTCAACGGATAAAACAAAAAAAAAGACTATACATTTTTGGATTTGAAAAATCTCGTTTGCCATTTATAGAGCGTTAATGCGAAACCTAGGGAGAAGTGTGTTAGGGCTGATATAAAAATGTAGGTATCTATTTTTGGGTAGGTACCTATTCCGGCGTTTACGGGAAGTAGGATTTTGCGTAGCCATATGCAATGTTTTCCTTGGAGTAACTAGGTGGATTAACATGTTACCTTTCCTTGGGGATAAATGCGGATGACCCTTGAATGTTTAATACTCATTATTATTTTGTATTCCTTCCGCACTATTGCAGTTGTCTCAAGTTATTTTGTTCAATGTTGACACATATTTTGAAATTTGCTATTATTACCGTAAATCTCGATGTGATTGAGAACTATCTAAACTTCGTCATTCACACAATAATTATGTGATAATGATGACAATTTCGATGGGCCACCAACAATTTATTAGGTAAGCAAACGAGCATACGTCCTGTTGCCATGGACATTAGTATAATGTCCATGGCAACATATCCTTAAGTACGACTGAATGGCACCTGAATTTGACCACATTTGCGTTGCCATCCATGCCAAGGATGCATCCCTAAGGATGTACCTAAGTATAGCCGGCTATTAGACAGGGTAGAAGCCTTTAAAAATAATAAAAAGTGAAATAAAATCGTAGTAGGATGAAACCCATTAGAAAAGGAGGGGA
>DWNR01004816.1:0-10590 GCA_018250455.1 Polygonus leo
GTACATTTATCTGCAATATAAAACCGTTTAACTTAAAATGTTTTTTTATACTTTTTTATTTTCTGGTCGAGTTCATTGTAAAGTAAGAATAAGTTATATATTTACGTCCTAAATTTCATAATGTGTATATAACATTTACCTTAAATTTGTAAATTAAATGTGACAGTAGTCATTGATTTTAGAACATCATAATATTTAATAATAATTTTCTGGGGGTGTGTTGGTTGCATGGTAGATTTTCAAGGAAAAATAGTATATTTTTGTCTTCGAACTAGGCAACATTGTCACAATTGACCGCCACCCGTGAGCAAATCGCTTGCTCGATCTCGCTCTGTCGATCGAGTCCGGTACTGGAAGCCATTTTATTTTTGTGAATGTGACTAAATAATTTTACGGAACATCTAGTATTTAAATTTATAGTGTCAATGTGTGCCTGCGTTGAGTGTCTTTTGTGACGTGTGTTCGTGCTGAAAAACTAGATAATGTACGTGTTTCAAATCGGTTTGTGGTGACCTGCCCGTTTCTTACGCGGTCGCACAGGCAGGCATCGATTAGTGCAACAAGGCAGCCCGTAATAACGGCGAATCGAGGCCCTGGAATAGTTTGTGGTGTGAGCCATGGGCAACAATGCTGCCACCGCGAACAAAAAGGTGGACGCCGCAGAAAGCGTCAAGGAGTTCCTCGACCAGGCGAAGGAGGATTTTGAGGAGAAATGGAAAAAGAATCCTACCAACACCGCCGGACTGAACGACTTCGAGCGGATAAAAACGCTCGGTACAGGCTCATTCGGGCGAGTCATGATAGTGCAACATAAACCTACCAAGGAATATTACGCCATGAAAATATTAGATAAACAAAAAGTAGTCAAGCTGAAACAGGTGGAGCATACGTTGAACGAAAAACGGATATTGCAAGCCATCAACTTCCCGTTCCTGGTGAGCCTGAAGTTCCATTTTAAGGACAACTCGAATCTGTACATGGTGCTGGAGTACGTGCCCGGAGGTGAGATGTTCTCGCATTTGCGGAAGGTGGGCCGCTTCTCGGAGCCCCATTCGCGTTTCTACGCGGCCCAAATCGTTCTCGCCTTCGAATACCTGCACTACCTCGACCTTATATACCGGGACTTGAAGCCCGAGAATCTGCTGATCGACTCGCAGGGATACCTCAAAGTGACCGACTTCGGGTTCGCAAAGCGCGTGAAGGGCCGTACGTGGACGCTGTGCGGCACGCCCGAGTACCTCGCGCCCGAGATCATCCTGTCCAAGGGCTACAACAAGGCCGTGGACTGGTGGGCGCTCGGAGTCCTAGTCTACGAAATGGCGGCCGGCTACCCACCCTTCTTCGCCGACCAGCCGATCCAGATATACGAGAAAATCGTATCCGGCAAGGTGCGCTTCCCGTCACACTTCGGCTCCGACCTCAAAGACCTGCTGCGTAATCTCCTCCAAGTAGACCTGACCAAGCGGTATGGCAACTTGAAGGCGGGCGTCAACGATATCAAAGGTCACAAATGGTTCTCGAGCACCGACTGGACCGGTGACACCAGCAACTTCGATGACTACGAGGAGGAGGCGCTTCGCATCTCGTCGACGGAGAAGTGTGCTAAGGAGTTCGCAGAGTTCTGAGCGCGCGTCAGTATCCTACTCCCGGGCACTCTCGTGAGTAGGTGTATTGTTTAGTGAATCCATGGCGTACGTGGAAGAAAGTGCGTCTAGGCCGCAGCTTTGGGTATTATAGACGTTAACCGCCCCCGGGCTGGCATGCCAGGTATACACCAATTATACAATTCGGAGTATAAGCGAGATTGTAGAACTGATTTCCGATGTTTCGGTGGCGTTCATTTGCTTAGTGCCCTTGGAGAAGACAGCGATGCATCTGAGGCTGTGTGAGCCTCCGATCTGGTGATATTCCTGTGAGGTGGGTGTGACCACGAGCATTGATGTCAGTACTAAGTATTTATTTTCAGTACATGGTAGTTTGCCTTTGATCGCGTTGGGATATGGTAAGCTTTATTATGTATTTTCTATTGTTTTTATGGAAACAATGCAATTTGTATATTTAAAAGGTTTTTCTCGTTGCTTTAAGATTAACTTCTTCACAAGTGATTTCTGAATTACGAGTTTTATTAATAAATGCATCACTTCAGTCATGGTTATAGATTCAATCACTAATTTAGTCAGGTATTGAATTGAATTTCTTAAAATGTGTAAGTTAATTCATGTGTAAGTTAATTCATGGAATGTTATATTATTATGTATAGTTTTAATTATTTGACATTTTGTTATTGGTTTTATTTGAAATTATATTGTTAAATCAGTTGATATTGTAATTAGGGTATTTGTACTACATCAATATACTGAAGAGATTAATTTATTACATTTAAATGTAGATGTGTTAAATGTGCAATCAACATGTTTGTGATCTGATGCCAGGATTAATTTGGGTTTTAAGTGTAATTTGTATAGTTCCTTATTTTGTAGATTTATTTACTATTATTTGAAGTAAACATGTATCCAGCCAGATTCATTTAGTAATAATCCTATAATAACATATAGATCTTATTGTTAACATCAGTTTTTTAAAAGCAATAAACTTCAAAAATGTTCTTATAAACATGTTCCTAATAATTAGAGCAATTATAACATATTAATTACTTACAAATGGTGTTACATAAATTGAATCATTTGAAATAAATTGGTGAATCAATGTTGATATCAAGATCAAGTTATTTATTACAAAGTGATTCAATTTTTGTCCTAACATTATCAAGTATGCAATATGTTGTATCATAGGTATCAATAATATTTTATTATTAATGTAGCACAAATTGAATAAAGAGAGAATTTTTTTATCATAACATTGCTTTAATCATGGGAACATGTTATAAACTTCGTAGTAGTAAATTCTTCTTGCCGTCGCGGCAGTATCTTGTCATTGAGACTGATGGTACCAATAAGCTATATTTCCAGTGCCGATTATACAAGAGTTCATGCAAATATCTGGCCGTTTACTATAAAGTTTGTTAGCTATTAGATGTAGGTCTTTGAATCCAGGCTGTACAAATAATTATCTATCTAGTTATTTGTAGTGAATTTTACATTGTGAAACATTGTGCGAGTATGTGGTATATAAATGTTAGGTTGATTATCATGGAAGGTTAACCAATTTAGGCACAATATATTTGAATCATATATATGCCCTTTAATAACTGTAATGCTATTATTGAGACCATTACTGACCTACTGTTGTGTATGGGTCCTTCAGAATGAGGATTTAGGCCATAGTCTACAAAGCTGATCAGTAAGAATTGGTAGACTTCACACACCTGTAAGCTTGTATTTTTTTTAGATATTAGGTGTGTAGGTGTTCTTTCTCTCTCTCTCTAAATTCACATATGACAGCCAAAAATCAGAGTTGATGTGGTTCAGATTTAAACCCAAATCCTCCCTAAATGTGAGAGTTAGCAATCTTAACCACTAGGTTAATACTGCATTAATATGTTCTTTTGTAAAGTAACAATGAAGTGCAACACTAAGATTATCAATTATCAGTAACATAAGTATCTGACCTTAAAAATATTTACATTATTGTCCCATTGCTGGGCACTTGTCTCCTCTCAGAATGAGAAGAGCTAGAGTCATTGTCCACTAAGTTGGACAAATTCATATTGTTCTACTTCAAATAGTTTTCAGAAACTTATTGAGCCATGTACGTTTCTATATCTTTCTTCACTTTCTGTAAAATAAGTGATTGGCAATCAAACTGAACCTATTTATTTTGACACCTATAGGCTTAGACAGGCATCAGTAAAAAAAAAATATCATTATAATCGTGTACATTGATGATTGATTGAACAGTAATGTTTAACATTTTCTAGTCGAGGGCATATCTATGATTTAAATCTATGTTAGGCACATTCATCTCGCATATAATTATGGGGAATGTGATTTATCAAACATGCACTTAGAATGATTAATTTGGGGTTTGCTCTAAATTTAAAATTTAATAGCTGGGGAGTTGTGTAAGAGTTATAAGGAATCATATCAAAAATTATACTATTCAAAAATAATTCACTCTATAAAATATTGTACTAAATTCATGGATATATTATAGCCTGTCCAAGCTTTTTCTTCACAAGTATTGAGCTATAATTCTATTTACAGAGTAAATAAATGATGTAAGGTTACCTATGTGTACTAATTCATTGAATAATTACTTAATTATGCACTATAATTGCTACTGGAAACAATGTCTCAACTGGTGAAAATCTTTTCTCATTATTTTTACTGAAAAATAATAAATTTTATCACACTTGTGGTGCCATATTTTGCCAATAACAGTAATAAAATTGCCTGTGCCTATGTTCATCATTAATTGGTGTTGATATGATAAATACATATTTGATAACAGTACACACCAGTGAAATGCTTGCTGCCACAATCAGTATTAAATTTGTATTCATATTGATTTGATCTCTCCTAATAATCCAAAATTTAAACATTGTTATCAATAAATACAACATTCTTAACATATTAAAGTTATCCGTGTAGTTATTGGTCTGTGTTCTAGATTGCAAGCAAGCTAGTAGGTATTTATCTAGTAGTTGCCTTTTAAATGTTGCAATGAATTTTAGAGATGTACATAAAATAGAGAGAAGAAAAATTTAGGTACATCTGCCTAGAGCGGTGTTCAATGAACATGCTCCATACGCTATTAGATTCTCAGATCACTTTCAAACTATTGTTCTTGGAGACAATTGTGTTTTCTACTCTTTAATCGAGTGGTGAATGCCGTCTTGTTTTTCACGTGCTCATATTCACCGTTTGGACATTGTTTGTCAAGGTGTTTCAACTTTGTTTCTAGAGTCATGTCGGCTGTTCCTTGCGCAACGTGAGTCTTAGCGTCGCGAGCTACTTTCATTTTTTAATTGCATTATAAATTAGGTATTATGACGTGTACCTCGTCACTATCGTTGTATATAAAATCTAGAGTGATTGTGTCCCCGGTAATATTAGGCGATTCGATAATGCTTTGGACTCCGCAGAGCTAATTTCGGTAGCTTCATGAATTACTCATCTACTCTGTATGTTCTAATGTGAACATTTTAAAATAGTTTCGGATATTATAAACATTAGTGTGGCAGTATTGTGTATTTGCGAGCAGTCTTTTTATATCTGTGCGTATTTATTAATGTTAAAATGTTCACGTCTAGATCTATTATATCGAGTGCCTACAGCATTGAAGTTAAAGTGTAAAAAGTCAGTTAATTTCAATAATTATTTGTCACCATGTATTGATCTTCCATAAAATTACGATGAAATTAAAAATATCGATGTAACAGTATATAGTTTTGTTTGATTTATCAATCATGCCCGAAATAATATTCTCGAGGGAAAGAACGGCCTAAACAACATTTTTTACAAGGCCGAATAAGATATCTCAATGTAAAAGATGTTTTCTTAAGATGCAAATATGGCCTAACCTTCATTTCTCCATCAACAAGTGAATTAATAATAATAAAATCTGAATTCTGCAACTATCTTGCATTAAATACGGAATATTCATAGTAGGTAATGCTCAGTATGGCAATTAGGCCATTCTTCCCCTCACGTACTGAAATATTTTAAGTGATTTGTAAATGCTGGCGCGGGTTATTTTCGTCGAGACTGATTTGCTCGTCAAGCACGTCTATTGCATTCAGTTAATGCGTGAAGATGTACGTTAAAGATATTGTATGTTGTGTACTCTATAATATTATATACAATAGATATGTTACCTTTATATTAAACTGTGTGCCGAATGCATAGCGTGAACGAGTTTAATGAGGAATTCCATCCTTATCGCACTCTTAACTGTAATAATTTGCTATCCCTTTTCATCACTTTTAACAGACAGTCACTGACGTCACACAGTCCTATCACGTAAGTAGATTTTGTCCCGATTTGGATCCGTTTTGTCATCACATTTTGAGAGTTAGTAACATCTATTGTATATTATAAAATTATTCATGTACCTATATTAGTATATTCTGATCGCACATTTGGCAGCACGATAAGCGCACGTGGGGATAATCTGCGGCTTCCTAATAAAGCGAAACATGCCGGCTTAGGGCCTCCCCTCACTTATTGAAGGTGAATCGGCTCAGTCGGTCACAATTGTTTTGCAAGCACACAATGATGTAGGAGGCCTAATGCTGACTGAGTGGGTTGCGAGAGAACAGGAGCAACCTGTGAAGTAAAGTCATGGATATAATTCAGGCTGCTAGAGCCAGAGTGGCGTTACTTAATGTTGACCTATTTGCATTGCATACATTAAAAATGGTAATATACTAAACCAGAGCGACGTAAAATTGTATATCAGAAATTGGTAATATATTTAAACCGTGTATACAATTTTAGGCCATTCTGTTATCGTAGATTACCATTTTTTAATAAAAAACCCAAATAGGACAAATATGCGAAAATACAGTTAGGTTATTCTGGTTCTAACAGGCTTTATTTGGACGCGAGAGTTTTCGCGAACGTTTTTCTTTTTTTTTAATCGAGTTCGTCGGAAAGATGTTGCACAATTTCTCCCAACTGTAAAGGGCAAAGTGAATTCAACAATAAAATCTACATACTGCAAATGAGTTCGATGAATATGAGAAGTTAGTAGTACTCAGTATTTTAAAATTGTATGGCCGTTTTTGTTTCACGTACTGAATTATAAATTGTCTCAATGTAATTAATTTTTTTAAGCTAAATCAACACACGAGGCACGAGGAGTTGAAAATCAGATAAGATACCGGCTTTATGTTGTGCAACAGCATGTAGATAATATTATAACATGACATTTATAGGAGTCAAACAGGTTTGAGCAGACATGTGCTAAGTGAAATAGTTTGAATATCAGGAAATTTGTAGATTGTTTTAATCTATGAATTTACATACTGAAAAGGTATTTAACGGTTAATATTTTTGTCAGATAAATGATATAAATTCGTTTGTTTCATTTGTATCAATAAAATTAACAAACTTCAATCGTCTATATCTCAGTTCGGACTGAGTTTAGAGGCTTACTTGTAATGACAAATTTTGTTTATTTTTATGTGTAGAATTGATATTGCAATGTTTCAT
Organism: Polygonus leo; assembly: GCA_018250455.1. NCBI lineage: Eukaryota > Metazoa > Arthropoda > Insecta > Lepidoptera > Hesperiidae > Polygonus > Polygonus leo. The sequence continues at coordinate 7,116 of DWNR01004816.1, forward strand.
TAGTTTAGTGGCCGATAAAACCCCATTGGTGCCAATTTGACACATTGCCTTTTGAAGACAAATGTATTCAGGACATCTATGTACTTTTGTCGTCAGACAATGTGATATTTATTTATTTATTTATTTATTTATACAGTAAAAATATGTAAGTAATGCCTTCTTTTTTCCGCAACAAAAGTTACGATGTACAAGTAATTATGTAGTATAGGATTTTGTTATCACGACTAAATAAGTCTGATTAAATTATTCCGCGACAATCCGCATCTACATCTTACTTTCAACACGTGTTTCGCTCCAAAACAAAACCTGTCTTGTTTGTCGGTCTGTGTGTCTGTTCAGTATTCTGAAACACGTGTTACAAATAATATGTAGTCACTGATTGTTGTAGCAAAGTAATTTAATCAGACATTGTAAACGTGATTTTCCGCAATGTAACGCCTGATACTCTTAAATGTAAAAATATGCTTTGCCAACATATGTAAACCAATAATGATCACACATTGTGATATATTAACATAGGAATAACACATACTCTTACATAACAAATACTCTTAGTATAGTTGCTGTTGGCCCTACTGACTTTTCAAACTTCATCTGTTTTAATGAAGATGCTATACAGGACTGTACCGGGACAAAAGGCTTGGGAAGAAGGGATGGGCGCAGATCTTGGCTTTCCCCTTAGTCTAATACCATCATTCATCGTTTATGGCAGTTATACAAAATACTACTCTATTGTAGGCAGTAGGATCTATGCCCTGAAGTTTTATAAACTCAAGCTGATTCTTTAAGTGGCTGTGGTCTCCCCAGGCCCATTATCTTTAGGAGATAAACGAACTGTTTCGAGCGATGCCAGTCTCAGCTAAGTGCTGCGAGGTTGCCAGATCGCAAACTCAAGATAAATGTATCGTGGGCGTCGACATTGAAACGATGTTTCCTACTTCATGTTACATTTTTGTTCTATAGACATGTCTAAAATTATTGCATTAGTGTTTTAACGAAATAATATGTTGTGCTAGTGTGTTAAGAACTGTTTTTATAATATTCAAGTACGGTCGCTTTGATTTCAAGCTATGCCATTTGCAATTTTAAAATTAGCACTTCTCCGAAACGGTTTGACCGATTATGAAGAAATTTTTTACGCATATTCAGTAGGTCTGGGAATAGGTTGTTATCTATTTTTTGTATCCCTTATTACCCCAAATTTTATATTTTTCGGACATTTTTTTTTAGTTTTTTTTAATGATGTGGCAATAAAATACATACTAAATTTTCACCCTTCTACCATCAACTCCTATTTTTAATAGCGATATTTACCTGTATGGCGTAACAACGTTTGCTAGTTACAAATAAAATTCTTACCGCTACATTAATATTGAAGAAATGCATCTTATTTCTACTGTGGAACAGTTGTATAGTTGAAAATTGTTTCGGTTTGGAAAGGTGGACGCAGGTCCAACTTAGGTGAGCATTAGACCCTCGGGAATAGCAAAAACTTCGTTGATTTCAAAAAGCACTTCAATTCTATCTGAGGTAAATGACATATGTATGTGGGCAGCAATATACACTTACATTATGTGGACTGCGGGCTCGTTATGTCTACTATACGAAAATCATGAGGAATTTAGCAATATGCTCTTAAGGAAGTCTGTAAACATAGAAAACCAATATAGATTTCCTTAAGAGAATTTATCTACTGCAAAATATTTTAGGTGTGTGTCTCCCATGATTTACCAGGTGAAGGGATCATGTATAATATCATCTATGATTTTCATTATCAGAAGATTCATGAAGAAGTGGTTAAAACTCTACAGATAAAAGCCCCTCACTAATTTAAATCGGATCAAACTTGTAGGATTAAAAGTTTCTAAAAAGATAATGATTTTCCTAATCAATTACAATGAATTACTATTTAAGCCTGTTTATCACAAGCAATCAACATTAGATTAGTAGGCAGACAGCATAGCATACATTTCATAATAATTACTTTCACCTAACATTCTTTTGTTTCATAACAAAATTAACATCTCTAGTTGAATACATCACTGGTATTTGTTTAAACGGTTAATATATTTGGCTATATCGTAAAATATTAATAAACTTGAGGCAATCTGGCCGGAAATCATTAATATTATGGGGAAAACCAGACTTGCCAAGGTTCCCGTTATTCAGTATTTTAGATGTTTTTGCAAGTCAGTTTGCGGTTTATGGGGATATTTTTCCGCGAGCTTGCTCCTTCATTTTTTCTGGAGTGATGGTTGTAATTAAAAAGTTTCACAGAGAAATCCTATTTAGAACCTGACACTGATTATTAAGGATTTTTTATTATTATGTGTAAAGATAGCAAACGAGCTTGCAATACGCCTGACGGTAACTATTCACTACCACAATTAGACATTTGCAATTTACCCAATTTGTACAATTAAACAAAACTTGATGTTATAATAATTAATACGTAGCTACCCCTTAGGGACTATGATGTTCGCCTCCTGTGTAATCATAGCCGGCCACCACGCTTCTCTAGAACAATGCAAGAAATTTTCACGGAGCGACGAGGTTGGGGATGGTACAGGCTACGAGCAAAAGGTAATGAATAAAATATGATCCAAAAGGTAGCAAGAGAATGAACCCGTTGCATTTTATACCTTTTACACCTGTACCGTATTATTCTGATGTTTTTCTAAAAGTTATTACCATGAGGATTATCTTTGCTACTTGGCTCTACGTCTCATTGTGAGAAATGTATACTTGACATTTAATTTTCGGCGTGCATGATTAGTGAATTTAAAATTAAATTCTTATATAAATGATCCAATTTAATTTTTTGCCGTTATAATAAGATTCTTTATACAAATGAGTGCTTCAGACCAATTCCTCCATGACGATCTTAACAGAAACGGGCCCAGTTGTCTTAAATTCGTGGAATCCGGGACCATATGTATTGTAGGCTAGTGTAGGACTTGCCTGGCCATTTTGGAATGAAAATCTGTAAAGACCGATACTAATTATGATTACCTTTTACAGCAAATAGGTCCCACACACCGTCCGTATAAGGTTTTAGCTAGAGGAGCGTTGACTCCATATGGCTAGGGCTGCCATAATTATCACGATGTCCATCAAATATTCTCGTCATTTCTCCCACATACTCTTGACTAGAAAATAATAATTAATTCTGTGCAGACGGAAGGATGGATTGGGTATAGAGTCGTAAAAACTGTCACGAACATTAAAATCATTTAACGGTTCCCATCAAAATTAGAAAACTTGGTTTATAAGGAATCTTTGTACATATTACCCAACAAACATTAAAAAAAATAACTAAAATATTTACCATATTTATTCTGTGGTTTCAATTTTATTTAATTACTAGCTGTACCCGCGGCTCCGCCCGCTACCCCTCCGTTTAGGGGTTGAATTTTTATGGCCTAAAACACGGCCGGAGATTGTCTCGACAGATTAGTCAAGTTGGCATCAAAAT